>WNWK01001644.1:0-261119 GCA_009830355.1 Cherax destructor | reverse complement strand
GAGAAATTTGGGTTTGTAAAGGGGGGAAAATAGTTTGGGTTGTGAGGGGGGAAAATAGTGTTGGTTAAAAAGGGTGGAGAAATTTGGGTTGTAAGGGTGGATATTTGGGTTTAAAAGGGTGGAAGTAGTGTTGGTTGGGGGTGGAGTAGTGGGTTGTGAGGGGGGGTAGTTTTGGGTTGTGAGGGTGGAGTAGTGTTGGTTGTGAGGGGTGGAGTAGTGATGTGATGTACGCTTGTGCTGCAACCTATTCAAAAGGAAACTTTCTTAATTGTGCTAGTGGGTTGTCCGTAGAAAATTTAACCATTGGTGGTAGTTTCTGAAGAAGTGGTGGTACTTTCTGTGGTAGTTGGTAGATTCTGGGGTAGTGGTGATGGTTATACATACACCTTTGTTATATATCTATCCAATAAGATCACAGTAAGCAGTTGATACCACAAAAGCAGAAAAACCCACTGAAAAATCACAAACGCGGAATTTGACTACCACAGTGGTGGTTCCAAAAATACACACACAAAATGCATATCCACATTCATATGTGATCGCGCGTTGTGCAAATATTTCCTAGTTTTATTCAACTGGACTTCATCAGATGATGGTACCAGGAGTTACGTCACCTGACTGGTGTGTGGTTATGCTGTTACCTGCTTGACGTGCAAAGCTGGCTAGTGGCCTGCCATGTGGGAAGGCAGGCAGACTGGAGGGCAGGTGGGCAAACATCACCAGGGTCACTATACACATAGCAAGGTTCTTTGTACTTTGAGTGAGTCTCTCCACCCACCTATTATTATTATTATTATATTTTTTTCTCCAACTTTTCGATATTTCACCCATAACTCGAGAACGCCTCATCCAATCGGCTTCAAATTTTCAACACTAGTGTGCGGTAACGAGGACTAAATTCTTGGAACAACTGGCATGTTCACCCGTCCTATGACCAAACTTGAATTTATTCCAAGCATCCTGAAAATGATGGGATAACTTCCATACACCTCAGTTGCGGAATTTCAAACGTTCAGAAAATAATCAGACGACGGCGGAGAGTGACATTCAAATGTATAGGTGAAGATCTGACCATTTTGCGTGTAAAATTGTGATTTTTTTTATTCCTGTTAAATGAATTTGTTTACCTCTTCCAAACAGCTTCAGTATTTAATGGGTGATAAATCTTAATAATAATAATAATCTTTATTTCTACAAGTACATATACAAGGTATACAGGCCTAGCTGACATCAATGATATACTACTATATAGAAAGCCCTTTGTTATGCAGAGCATCTCAGGTAAATTAGGTCAATTTTGTCCCAGGATGTGACCAGCACCAGTAGACTTAACACCCAGGTACCTATTTTACTGATAGTTTAACAGGGACAGCAGGTGTCTTAAGGAACACGTCCTAATTTTTCCACCCTTACCGGGGACCGAACCACGAACCTCCATGTGTGAGTAAGTGCGATAACAATCGAGCTACGGGCCAGGATAGTGCACATTACGTATTGTTCGCGTGCAGGGAAATTGGTTGATGAAGTAAAAGAGAACTTGGAATCATTGAAATGTTGTGTCATAACTGGAGAATGACTCGCCAGATTGGCTTGAAATTTTCACTAGCGTAGTTTCATGAACAGTTTTCACGCTGCTTTCGGGTGGCACAAGTTTACCAATTTTATTGTATAATGATTCGTTTTTGCTGTATTGGAACATTATACTGGCGTGCGTCCAGCAGTAACAGCCTGGTTGATGAGGTCTTGATCCACTGCGAGGCCTGGTCACAGACCGGGCCGCGGGGGCGTTGACCCCCGAAACCCTCTCCAGGTACTATACTCCAGGAATACCCTTCACTATTCCTTTTGGGTACATTGAAGTAGAGGAGGCTAGGCTTATGCAGACCGTGGATACCTTCCTCGGATCGCGCGGCGACTGTAATATATTTAGTTATTACATCTTTACAGAGTCGTTGCTGTCAGAGGCGACGTCATTGAAACTTGTGAAATTTTATGGGTTAATCCAAGCCAACCCAACCCAGCCTTGTAGCTAACACTGGGATAGTAGAGTCTTCTCTCCCCTTCCCCATCCTCTCAGGATGCTACCCACACTGGCATCCTTGTCTTCTTCCCCCAGGATGCTACCCACACTGGTATCCTCGAGTCCTCTTCCTCCCATGTTACCCACACTGGTATCCTTGAATCCTCTTCCCCCAGGATGCTACACATAACAGTAACTCCTAGGAACATATTTACTGCTAGGTGAACAGGGGCAGTGGGTGTAGGGAGACTTGCCCATTCGTCGCTCATCGGGCAGGATTTGACTTGATTAAGCTGTACATAGAGCGAAAGGTGACTTTATCAAGTGAAACATGGCTGATAAAGCTATACATAGAAACGTTGTCACAACGATAGCCTTTATCTTGCCATTACTTTCGTTAGTACGCTGCTGTACTCGAGATCGAACCCGGGTCACTTCGGCTGTGAGCTCCCCAACGCTTTATCACTGAGCTGCAAGCTTCTCTCTCTCGTTCTTGCTCTGTCATACTCATGTGTCAGCAGTGGAATGTGTCGGTCACAGTGGTGGAATGTGTCAGTGGTGGAATGTATCAGCAGGAAAATGTCAGTCACAGTGGTGGAATATGTCAGCAGTGGAATGTGTCAGCAGCGGAATGTGACAGTGGTGGAATGTGCCAGCACAGCTTCGACATCAGGTATGCCCCGTGTTAGGGCACAAAGTTGAGAACGAGTTAAGTGTGACGAGGGATGTTTGTGTGGGTGGAGGAAGGGGGTTGTGGGCGTGAGTGGGCGGTCACACCTGCTCTATTGTGTGGCTGTGTGAGGGCGTGGCACACCTGCTCTATTGTGTAACAGTGGTGAACTGGGCCTTCCCTGCCAGTGAACTCTCCCGACAGTGACGGATATGGTCGGCCAGTTCTCCATACATCCCTCTATAAGCGCCCACTTACGCGCGCCGAAACCTATAGCATTTCGAGAGAGAGAGAGAGAGAGAGAGAGAGAGCGACCGACCTGCATAACATTGAACAACTGTGGCACCAGGAGAGGGCCACAAGGGTCAATCGTGGCACCAGCGGAGCTTTACAACTAAATCCTACGTTTTACTGTTAGCAAATAATGTACAATTAAGGCGGATAACAAGTTAGTAGAGAAGACATCAGGAGACTTCAAGAAGACTTGGTCACTTCACTCTTCAAACATACTCAAGAAAGTGGCTACTGGAGTCCAACCCTAATAAATGCGAAATAAAAAAAAAAGCAGAAGAGGTGGTAAGGAGACCGGCCACAGACTATGTCTTGGGAAGAGAGACGCTGCAGACAATGTGAACGGAGAAAGATCTAGGGGTAAGCATTCCTCCAAGCATATCACCAGTAGAACATACAAGTCACACAACTTTCAGCATAGGCAAGATTAGCTCACCTAAGAACTGTTTTTTCTTCATGTATCTAAACGAAAGATTAATTTAGGGCATCATACACAATATTCTGCCCATCTTGGAATAGACGTCAGCAAGGAACTCGCACCTTATCAAGTATATGAAGACACTTAGAGAAGATGCAGAGGTTTGCCAGGAGATTGGTTGCAGAAGTAGAGGGAAATTAAATACTAGCAAACTTGAACTCAAACTATCAGTGTTAGAAGAGCGGAGAACCAGTGAGGGAACCATCATGACATACAGATCCTTAGCTGCCTTCAAGAGGGAACCCGAAAGAGGCCTAAAAAATAACAGTTCCTGATCAGCCGGGTTGTGGTGCATACATTTGACTGTGGGCAACAGGCACTAGTAGCTTGACTAATCAGGCCAGTAATCAGTAAGCTTGGTCTAGGACCGGGCCGCAGGGCCGGTGACTACCGCAAACGACTCCATGTAAACTCCAGATAGTGGATAGTGACAGTCTTTTATGCGAGGAGAAGAATCAAGGGACATAGGTGCCAGATTTATAAACACAAAGGTGAGAAGTGGGGAAGATCACTGGTGGCCAGAAATCAGTGAAACCCGTATATTTAAAGAGTTCAAAGGCGAGGCCAAGCCATGTGAATCGACCCCCTGCAAACACAAGAGTCCGTACGTTCAGCTGCAGTTAGTCGTTGTGCACTTATTAATGCTTATTAATACCTACTAAATGACATTTCCAGTGCAAAATTTATTGTAACAATTATGTTGAGTGAATCCATAATTGTGTGTTATGAGCGAGGTAATGTAAGGTGTTACGTTAACGTTAGTGTTACGTTAACCATTGTGTTGTAACATATTCGTTATGGCTGTACTCGTGGAGCGAGGGGAGGGGGCCTTGTGGGAGTGTGGAGGGGCCATTTTGGGAGTGTGGGGTTGTCCTTGTGGGGGTGTCCTTGTAGGGATATAAGCGTTGGGGTATCGTGGTGGGGGTATGTGGGGGCTCGTAACAAAGGGATACATCGGCGTTATTTTTATGTATAAAGGCAAAACATGTCCTTTGTACCACTATAACATGAGGCCCCATTTTTTTTTTTTTTTTGACAATCTGTTGTGCAAAAGATTACAATGAATGATGGTCATTTAGTGGTCACACTTAAAAAAATATATATAGAGAGAGATAGAGCATTATCACATTTCTTCCAGTCACTAGTTGCCGGTGGCACTTTGATTTTTTTTTGTGGTTTAAATTTTTTTTGGTCTGGGAAAATGTCTCGTAATCCTGGTTTAAGCAGCGTCATTGTAGCCAGATACTTAATGTAGATTTAAAAACCGGATTGGCTATATGCACGAGTGCGTGGGTATAATGGACATAAATGGAAATTAAAAATACAGATTAGTTACAGGGATGCTAGGAAGTACTTCTCAGTCTCACTGTAAAATGATAGCGAAATATAAAATATTTAAAAACAGAGGGAAACTTCATATATGATTTTAAGAGTAGATAATAGAGACCAAAAACCAGTATTACCGGTCGATGAAGCTTAAGAGGTGGGACCAGGAGGTAGAACTCAACCCCCGCAAATACAAATTAGAGTACGGATGCAGGTGTAAAGAGCTTTGCGTAGTTGTCTCGCCTGGCCCGGGAATCGAACTCGGGGGTCCGTTTTGTTGCGCCGATTGCTCTAGCCACTGAACGGGCCAGTGGTCCCTAGCCAGTGTTGCAAAGACCACGATGCTGGCGCAGGATTGAGACACGGCGCCCCATTCGCTGCCCTCGACACGGAAGAATATCATTAGTGGTTGCATTCAGATCAGGCGCGTGGAAACAATGGTAATTTGCCGGCTGTTAATTGTGTTGTCACGTCACACTTGGGGGTCTAGTGCCAGCAAGGGCCGGGCGGTGCCAAGGGTGAATGGGGGGGTGTGCCAACAAGGTCCATAGCAAGAGTGGGGTGTGCCAGCGAGGTCCACAGGAGAGTGGGGTGTGCCAGCGAGGTCCACAGGAGAGTGGGGTGTGCCAGCGAGGTCCACAGGAGAGTGGGAGTGCCAGCGAGGTCCACAGGAGAGTGGAGGTGCCAGCGAGGTCCACAGGAGAGTGGGAAGTGCCAGCGAGGTCCAGGTAGAGCTACGGGGGAGCGAGTGAGTCAGTGCTTGAGTCAACAGAGATGTTTCTCTTCAAATATAAACACAAGGAGAGAGAGTTTCTAATTGTTACGTTAAGGTTATTTACACTCAGCGTTGTGTGTTATTCTGCATGCATTACCCTACTGCCCAGCACAGCTCTGCTGCCCTAGGACTAATTTACTTGAACAGATGAGTGGATATAAATCCGGATGTACTCCTGTGAACCCCTTTTGATATACTCTTGCTTTACCCTCCACAAGATATGGAAATGAGGTGCACGGTAAATAGCCACTTCGGTGGCAAAATTTAATCTGCTCTAGGCTTACTGCTACACGACCCCATCCCTACTTCCCAGCTCTCTCGTCACAGTGTTGACAAAGAAACAATGTATAAAATATCGCTACATGAGTTTCTTAACCACAGCTCGATTTTTTTTTTTAGCGCCATTCCACCCCTTCTCCACCCCACCTAACCCCGCCCACATGTTTTCCCGCCCCACCCTACTACGAAGTACAGACAAATGTAGCTCTTGTTATCTAATGACCGCTAGAACATGGCTTCGAGGTTTACATCTTCATTGAATTGTTACATTCGTGTTTTTTTCCTGCGAATTTTCTGCACCTTGACAAGTGACTTGGAAGAAACAAGAGCTGGAGTTCACTGTCTCCAGATGGGGTGGGATGGTGCTTTATAAAAACTGTCTTAGAGTCTCACCTGTGGATGACACCAACCTCTGACGCTAAAAGAATTACTTGCTGGAGGTTCAAGGTCTGACACTCCATTGATTGTGTGTGTGTGTGTTTATATATATATATATATATATATATATATATATATATATATATATATATATATATTATATATTATATATTGTCGTGCTGAATAGGTAAAAGTTTATAATAATTTGATAATAAACAAACACAATGAAATATATTTTTTTCGTTAGGTTCAGAATGATTTTTGCGAAATAATTGCATACACAAACTTTCGCTTGCCTTATTCGGGAAAAGAGCGTTGCTATTTAAGCCAAAATCGCAAGTTTTACCTATTCGGCACGACATATATTACATTACACACACACAACAGACATGTTACTGGCACTGTCAGCCCTTGTCATGGCACTCTTCTTGTCAAGTTAAACATCTTGAACATACATTTATTATTTTTCTTCCTCGTATCAGCTCCCAAAATGTTAGTGCCGCTCAGGTTCCTTCAAGGCGTCACAGAACTGTCCCAAGATAGTCAACGACAACATTGTCTGTACACCATAACACGTAGTAAATATATTTCTGGAGAGCACTAAGCCCGTGACGGTCTAGTGTCGGGGAGGAGGTAGGTAGAGGGAAGCAGTCAAATTTCATCCGAGGAAGGTGAGGATAGTTAAAGTTCCTTGGAATAAGAACCCTTTGTTTCAAGGCGCCCCCTCCCCCTTGAAGGGGGCAGATACTGACAAGTATTCTGGAATATTCTAAAGTTTCAACACTTAGTGATCGGAGAAAAAACTGTTAAAAAAAAAAAACTGACATTGAAGCGAATTTGTTCCTCGCAAACATTACCCGACATGACGCTTGTGTATCTATTTCTGTGTTAGCACTAGTGTTAGTGTGGAGAACACGTCATACTACGCAATCACTCCCGCTAGACCTAGATAATTACCAGTGTGTGCAAAAACCAATAGTTTGATTACATCTGAAAGTCATTCTCTCTCTCTCTTTACACCTACGAAATGTTCACTTCCCCCCTCCCGTCCCCCGTCCCACCAAGGCCGTCACTATGTAGTTTTTATCAGATCGTCTCTTCGAGAGTGCTGTGATGCTGAAGACACTCCTGGATGCTACGGGGGAGGGATAATCCACAGCAATGAGAAAAAGGCTGGAGAGTATTTCTGGGAAAAGACAAAATATCATAACTAAAGGCAGGCAAAAAATGCTAGCTCAGACAGAGTAAAAAAAGAATATATATATAAAAAAGTAATTCGAATGAAAGCAGAAGCAGATCAACAGAGAAATGACCCCAGAGCGGTTCATAAACCACAATGGGTTGAAAACAGCAGGAAGCAGAGAGGACAGAGCGATGAATATCCACCCTCTGTCCTCTTCCTAAATTAGCACCACTCCAGTTTCCCTCTACCCATCCCGATTCTTTACCACTTTTCCCCTCCAAACCTCCTATACCTGAGTTCTGACCTCCCTATCCCCAGAATTGAGGGATCAGATACTCCACAGAGAAAGTATTTGTTTTATCACCTTTTACTCATGTGCATGTTGATTGTTCTACCTTATTGTATTACTACTACTTCTACTAATATCACTACTACTACCACCACTAGTATTTCACCTCACTTTGAGAGTATATATAAGCCCACTATGTCCATTATCGCTTGTAACGGCTTGAGAAAGCTCCTGGAGAGCGAAACGTTGCCACAATAAAATGTCACATTAGTTGCATTTGTGTCCTTTTACTTAACATAATATGTATGTGTTGATGACATTACAAACGGTAGTAATATTAAGGAAGCAGGTATAGTAGCCATAGTGGAAACAAATCTCACAGGAATAACTAATAAGATTTTCCCTGAGCAATATGAAAGAGAGGGAAGGAAAGACAAATAACTTTTGCATTGGAGACTTGAGAGACTAGGCTGTAGGAGCACTGGAAACAGGAGTCAAGGTATTAATATTAGTTGTTTCCACACTACCACGTAACAGAACGACCAAGACAAGAGTGTGATAACAGCGCAGCTGCTGGAAGATCCTGGAGGAAGCAGTTCACACAGCAAACAGAACAAAGGCGCCTTACTAATCATGCATGACTTTATTCACAAAGAAATTGAATGGGAGAACGGGGGGACTCACGACGGGAAGCCAGAAACATGCAACGGGGAAGTGGAGGCAGAATGGGTCAGAGATTAAAACACATGTGCAACACTTAGGTATCTTTATTAATGAAACGTTTCACCTACACAGTAGGCTTCTTCTTTCAAATACAAAGGCAGCAGTAGTAATGAAATAAAGATGATGTAATCAGTCCATCAACCTTGGAGAAAAAGTATTTGAGGTGGTCAGTCCCTCAGCCTGGAGAAGAGTTCAGCTTCATGGTCTGGAACAAAATGGTCAGTCCCTCAGCCTGGAGAAGAGTTCAGCTTCATGGTCTTGAACAAGGTGGTCAGTCCCTCAGCCTGGAGAAGAGTTCAGCTTCATGGTCTGGAACAAAATGGTCAGTCCCTCAGCCTGGAGAAGAGTTCAGCTTCATGGTCTGGAACAAGGTGGTCAGTCCCTCAGCCTGGATAAGAGTTCAGCTTCATGGTCTGGAAAAAAATGGTCAGTCCCTCAGCCTGGAGAAGAGTTCAGCTTCATGGTCTGGAACAAGGTGGTCAGTCCCTCATCCTGGATAAGAGTTCAGCTTCATGGTCTGGAACAAAATGGTCAGTCCCTCAGCCTGGAGAAGAGTTCAGCTTCATGGTCTGGAACAAAATGGTCAGTCCCTCAGCCTGGGGAAGAGTTCAGCTTCATGGTCTGGAACAAGGTGGTCAGTCCCTCAGCCTGGAGAAGAGTTCAGCTTCATGGTCTGGAACAAGGTGGTCAGTCCCTCAGCCTGGAGAAGAGTTCAGCTTCATGGTCTGGAACAAGGTGGTCAGTCCCTCAGCCTGGAGAAGAGTTCAGCTTCATGGTCTGGAAACAAGGTGGTCAGTCCCTCAGCCTGGAGAAGAGTTCAGCTTCATGGTCTGGAACAAGGTGGTCAGTCCCTCAGCCTGGAGAAGAGTTCAGCTTCATGGTCTGGAAAAAAGGTGGTCAGTCCCTCAGCCTGGAGAAGAGTTCAGCTTCATGGTCTGGAACAAGGTGGTCAGTCCCTCAGCCTGGAGAAGAGTTCAGCTTCATGGTCTGGAACAAGGTGGTCAGTCCCTCAGCCTGGAGAAGAGTTCAGCTTCATGGTCTGGAACAAGGTGGTCAGTCCCTCAGCCTGGAGAAGAGTTCAGCTTCATGGTCTGGAACAAGGTGGTCAGTCCCTCAGCCTGGAGAAGAGTTCAGCTTCATGGTCTGGAACGGTATCGCTCCAGACCATGGGTCTTAACCTTCAACTTGTCGGTATTTTATACTATTTTCAACAGTACTGGGTCACTTCACGAGACAAGACCACAAGAGAAGGAAAAAACAGGAAGACTGAATACCTGGATTATACCTGGAGAGGGTTTCAGGGGTCAACGCCCCCGCGACCCGGTCTGTGACCAGGCCTCGTAGTTTTTTCCCTAAGGAAAGCACACAGGTTGACTACTTGATGACGGTAGGGATGGGATGAAGTGCGTGTAGAGGATGTCAAGAGAAAGAAAACTGTAGGAATAAGTGAAAGCGATCGATAAGACTTAAGATGCGGGGCCAGGAGCTGTGATTGAATCCTTGCACACACAACTAGGTGAAACTTCCATTCCCTTCCCCCCACACCCACACAGTTGACTTAATTATTGCATTTGTTAGTGCAAGGGATGACGCTTATCCGGAACCCCCTTACTCCATACCCCTCCCCCTTACTCCTACCCCTTATTCCTACCCCTTACCCATTTACTCCCCTTACTCCTTAAACCTCCCTCTTATTCCTTACCCATCCCCCTTACTCTTTACCCCTCTCCCTAACTCCTTACCCTTCCCCCTTACTCCTTATCTCCTCCTTACTCCTTATCCCTTACTTCTTACCCCTTCCCTTCACTTCTTCCTCTCGACCTCTTTTCTTAAGCCTCGCCCTCTCACTTTTTACTCTCTTCTTCATCCTCTTTTTCCTACTTATTCACAATTTCCCTTCTCCATCTTTTTTCCTTCCCGTCTACCAACAACACCTCTTCCCCCATTCACTCTTCCAGTTCCACCACAGTTACGTCCTTACTGCAGGATGTCCGCTTTTCACCCCCCTCCTCCCTCTCCCCCTTCATCCCCTCAACCCCTTTTATCATGTCCCTCATTCCTCCTCCCTCCCTTCCCCTTTCTTTTTCCCCTCCCTCTTTACCATGTATTTATTATGTCCTTTCGCCCTCACACACTCCCTTTTCGCGTTACTTTCCCCACAGCTTCATTCCTCTTCCTTCCCCCTCACTCACCCCCTCCTTTTGTCATAAATTCCCCCCCCCATATATACCTACTGCAAAACATTGCTTCATATTTTCATTCTTAATTTCATCCTTCTTTCATTTCACTAAAAAAGCGCCCTTATGAGAGAAACCTTGTGACGACGTTTCGGTCCATCCTGGTCCATTGCTAAGTTACAACTGGAGTGGTCCGGGACGGACCACAATGTCCCAGCAAGGTTTCTAAGATGCAGAGTTTTGTCGAATTGTTTCAGTCATGGTATTGTGACTTGATTTATAGTACTATATAGGCTGCCAGGCCTAACCGCAAGGCCTACCCAGAGCGAAACAGTGTCAATGAATGATTTTTTTTTAATATCGTGTGTGTGTGTGTGTGTGTGTGTGTGTGTGTGTGTGTGTGTGTGTGTGTGTGTGTGTATCTGCCATCAGTCTGGCAGCATACCTTTAAACTTTCTCGAGTTTCTCTTTGCGTTCGGCTGGGCGATGCTTTGCGTACTTAAGTATTGCTAGCACATATACAGTGAAAGTAACGCTGGGGAGTCTTTGATTTCTTGAAGCTCTTCTTCTGGTGTAGTGCGGTGCAGGTCGCAACTGCTGCGAGGCTCTTTGCTAGCCTAAGACGATAGGTTTGTACTATCTGTCGTGTGTGGATCCCAAAGCCAGTGTGGGTCATTCATCGCTGGGAATGGTTTTTGGCTCGATGTCTGTTTACCTGTGGTTTATCATGGCAGTGGGTGACAGGTTTGGAGTAATGCTTACTCCTGGTTGGTGTTACTTTTCGTCAGGTGGTGGTGATGGGTAGTCTCAGGTCGGGTCACGCTCCCCACAGCACAGGAAACACGGAAAGTTTACATTTAAGGAAAGCCAGTTCACTGTGATCTATGACCACAAGGTGCTTGAGCCAGGTCACATTCTCTGATCGTACCTAGAAATAATTTACAAAGTTTTGTTATGGCTGTATGTGTCATGTTAGTGTCATTGTATAAGCAAGAATAAACAGGAAAATTTCTTTATGTATACACACACACACATATATATATATATATATATATATATATATATATATATATATATATATATATATATATATATATATATATATTGTACTTTGTATAACACTGCATCTAAGTGTGTGTGTGTCAGATGTATTGTGAATGACATTTTCTCTCACTTTCTACTAGTAAATTTTACATGTATTCACATTTATGTTTTTTTTTATTTCTTTATAAATGACGAATTTTAAAGCAGTAGGGAACTAGTACATCATAAGCTTTATAATTTTCTGTATCTTCTCTCTATATTCCAGACTGGCAATGACAGAACCGTCATCTTGAAGGTAAGCTAATGTTTTTATCGTTCTTGTTGTCTCCAGTCTGTCTTCAAGGAGAGTCCAGACAAGTTTGTTGATGTCGGAGTCTGTAGAGTGAAACTCTTAGAGAGGGTGTGTATGTCTTGATTTAAGGGATGGGGGTTGCGACTCCTTTTATGGAAACACATCTTAGGCGCTGTATGACATTCCTCCCTACGGTTTTAGCGTCCTGATGATAACACAGCTTAGGGATATAGGAGTGGTGTTGGCCCATGCTAGGCACGTTGTATCGTCGCCTGCCCACTCCCGCTCGGGTGCTTGTTTACTAGTCTTAGAAATCGTTCAATAGGTTTTTTTCGTAATCAGATAGACCTAAAGGAATACAGTTGCTGCTGCTTAGAAATACTAACAGTGAGACTTACCTTAAGATTTAGCGAGAACACCTTGAATATAACTAAGGTTACAAACAGTACTAAGACTTACCAGGGACTGTATTGAGAATATGGAAATGACCTAAGTTACGCCATTTTCTCTAGGGACAGTGGGTTGTTTTCCCAGTGCAGTGTCTATCTGGATGCCGTTCCGAGGGGTCAACGCCCCCGCGGCCTAGTTCTTGACCACTGGCGTCTATTGACGTTTCACACTTGACAACACGGGTTCCTGACACTTGTCAGCCATATTGGACGTCAAGCCACACTGACAACCACGTACACATGCCCAGCACGTATGTGATTTATCTCGCCCTTCTAAGCCTTTAAGGTGGTCTTGTGTGCTGTTAGATATAGGTGTGAGGAGAGATGCACTCCTTCCCTAACACTTGCATATTTATTGCAGGTACTGGAGGGTCTTACAGTGTTATGTTGCAAGCCAGAGTTCATGTGTGTGTGTGTGTGTGTGTGTGTGTGCGTGCGTCTGTCTGTGTGAAGCCATATGGAGTCACAATATCTCAGCCTTGTCTTGGGGGCTCTCTGCACTACGAGAGAGGGCCGGGAGCTGGAGCCTGGCAGAAGCTGGCCATAGATTAAAGGAAGTGAGCAAATCTTTGGGTGCGAGAAGGACCCACAGATCAGGTGGAGACGTGTAAGTGTCCTGTATAAAAGTGTATGCACCTTTCTCGTCGGAATATTTTGTACCGCCCAGTTCTCTCAGTAGTAACTATAACCTGTAATAACCTCTTGATAGTTTACTATCATTGCCAGTGACTTTGCTTAAAGTGACCTCGTATAAAGTGGTAAAGTGACCTTGTATAAAGTGGTAAAGTGACCTTGTATAAAGTGGTAAAGTGACCAATAATTGTTTATATTTGTATATACCTATTTGGATAAGTGGAAAGTGCATACTTAAGTGGAGAAAGTGAATAAGTGGCATCTGGAGGTTAAGCACCAACCGGTAAACTAAGTGTTAAGTGGTAATTAGGTATTGAAGTGGTCTGTCAAGGGGTGACAACAGGATTCGACACTGCGGCAAGACTGCTGGTTTTCTGACACTTTTCCTTCCCTGGATGCGACCCACAACAGTCTGCTAGCACACAGGTGTCTGGTTTTCACTGCTAGGTGGGCAGGGGTATAAGGAAGATTGGTCAGGTGGTTAGTCATGCCGGGCCAGGTGGTTCATCAGGCCGGGGAATCGAACGCGAGACCGTGCGATTGTGAGTTAAATGGTGAGATGTTGTATAGAGGGAGGGAAAGATGAGAGGCTAGGAGGGGTAGGGTAGGGGTGGTAGGTAAGGATAGGGATGGATGGATGGAGAGGGAGGGGTAGGAGAGGCTAGACATGCAGCAGGGGCGGCAGCAGCAGCAGCAGTACAACCTCTCCCCACGCCCGCTAATTTACTAGGCCATAGCCTACCCTGGCTGGCGGCTTTCTCTGTCTTCACCTGTGGTTTCAGCCGCGTCAGGAGGGAGGAGACATGACCACGACGTGGCTGATACTGGTGCCAAGGTAGGCTGGGTTCTCTCAGGGCGATCCCAGCATAAAAGCTGTGTCCGTCACGTATGAACATAAAAAAAAGAGGAGCACTGTAGCAGGCCTACTGGCCCATGCTAGGCATGTCTAACACCCACCCACACCCGTTCATGAAAAGTTTGGTAGCATTTTAATGATTACCCATGATGTGGGTGGTAGTTACTCCATACCCATGTTGTGGGTGGTAGTCACTCCATACCCATGTTGTGGGTGGTAGTCACTCCATACCCATGTTGTGGACGGTAGTCACCCAATACCTATGTTGTGGGTGGTAGTCACCCCATACCCATGCTGTGGGTGGTAGTCACCCCTTACCCATGCTGTGGGTGGTAGTCACCCCTTACCCATGCTGTGGGTGGTAGTCACCCCTTACCCATGCTGTGGGTGGTAGTCACCCAATACCCATGCTGTGGACGGTAGTCACCCCATACCCATGCTGTGGACGGTAGTCACTTCATACCCATGCTGTGGGTGGTAGTCACCCCTTACCCATGCTGTGGGTGGTAGTCACCCCTTACCCATGCTGTGGGTGGTAGTCACCCAATACCCATGTTGTGGACGGTAGTCACCCAATACCCATGTTGTGGACGGTAGTCACCCCATACCCATGCTGTGGACGGTAGTCACTTCATACCCATGCTGTGGGTGGTAGTCACTTCATACCCATGCTGTGGGTGGTAGTCACCCCATACCCATGCTGTGGATGGTAGTCACCCCATACCCATGCTGTGGGTGGTACTTAAAGAATCATTCAAAATGTACTTAACCCGGATCATTAATTCTGTAAGGGTAATAATCAATTTGGCTTAGTTTCCGTTTAGGTCCGTCGATCCTGTTGTCCCCACAACAGTACCTGTTTATTGCCAGGTGAAAAGGGAAGTAGCGGGCCATTTAGGTGACTCGCCGATTTATTTCACCGTTCCCAGAATTGAACACGGGCTCACTCCGTTCAGGCAAGCGCTCCATTAAGCTACGTAGCACCGTAAAAGACTGACACGGTTTTTAAGATGCTTTTTAAGAGCCGCTCATTAAGAACGTCGGCTTATTTTTTTCTAGATTAGATGCGATAATGGGTCCAGGGACTGGAGTCCAACATGGGAGCTAAGCAGGTCACGCTAGTCAAATAGTATAATGTTTCGACTCAATGAAAAGAGATAAATACAGTTTAATGCGATTGTTTATTGACAACGTTTCGCTCACACAGTCTACCTATCTACCTGGAGGGTGTTCCGGGGGTCAACGCCCCCGCGGCCCAGTCCTTGACCAGGCCTCCCGGTGGATCAGGACCTGATCAGTGGGCTTTATTAAGTCACAGATCTGTTTGTGACTTAATAAAGCGAAACGCTGTCAATAAAGGATTGCATTAAACTGCATTCGTCTCCCTCCAAGTTATGGTAATTATAATTATATTCATGGGGGAGCGCTAAACTCCAAGTTTCGGTACTACTGACTTATTTACAGGAATTTCTGATTCGTTAATCAGTATAAGGAGGCTGGACGTAATTAACCAGGAGGGTTAGTAACCCAGTAAAGTCGGGTTTTCATCGAGGACTGTCTGGCTTAGTTCCACTGGGTTACTTTAATCCTCTCCCCCCAGGATGCGACCCCCACACCGGCCGGCTAAGACCCAGGTACCTATTTGGCTAGTAGGTGAAGAGGGTCGGCAGGTGTTACGAAACATGCCCAGCGTTTCCACTCGTGCCGGGGATTGAATCCTGGTGTCTCAGGGTGTGAGAGCTGGGTCCGCTACCAATTGAGCCACGAGTGGATTACACGGTTGTAGAAGCGTTTCAGTAAGAGGGAGGGCAGTGTTGTGTGTTGCCGGGGGGTTTCTGCGACCCACACTCCTTCGCTGCGACCCACACTCCTTCGCTGCTACCCACAAGCCTTCACTGCGACCCACAAGCCTCCACTGCGACCCACAAGCCTTCGCTGCGACCCACAAGCCTCCACTGCGACCCACAAGCCTTCACTGCGACCCACACTCCTCCACAGGGGCGGCGGTGTGGCGGGTTCCGCGACCCACAATCCTTCGCGCTGCTCCGCCTATTTTTGCTTAAGCTTCAGTATCGTCAGTGAAAGCTTCTTCTCACTATATTAATTCCAGTGTAAAGACTTGAGAGCCTTGTGCTAATAGAAATCTATTGTTCTAACAAGAAGTGGAGAGAGTAGAGGCAGATGACCTGGAGAAGGTACATGCGTCGTCTTGGAGATCGCTAGCCGTCTCACTGATTCATCGCCTATATCACTGAAGAAAGGTCGTCTTCCAGTAAATGCGTAATTTTCTTAAATTTTCATGTATTGTAAATGTCCGCTTGTTGCTTTTACTGTTTATGTCGAGCAGTGCAGTCCCGAACAACAGAGCAAGTGGCACGCAGTAGTGGCGGTAGAGCATCAGTATACCACGTTCTTCGAGTGTAAAAAAGGAACAGCATGTGCCCTAGAGGAATGACATTCCGTGCAGGTGGTGTGGGCGGGGTACGACCCAGCGTGTGCTGGAGCCTCCATTGGTACGTTCTCTGCAGCTGAGGCTCCACACCAGGCTCACAGACTGAGAACAACAGTGAGCTTAGAAACTGACAGCTTTCGAGACGGGTGATCAATGCATCCAACTGAGAGCTGATAGACATTTAGATGTCTAAACATCCTTTTAATTCTAGTAAACATGAACTAGTTAATTCTCCAAAAAAAAAACTATTCCTGGCCTCCAGAACCCGATCATACCTAATCTCCAAGCTGTGTGTGTTGTTCGCCACCTTCGCTCTTTCTTTGCCTTCCTAAATGCAATTCATTGCATGCGCGTATGTATATAAATAAGTTATATACAAAAATGAAGTCGTACTTCATTCCACAAAAGGATAGGCGGGGGGGTTGAATGAACATAATATAAGAAGGAGCACTGAAGCAGGCCTACTGACCCATACTAGGCAAGTCCAAGTCACCTACTGGCCTAAGCTAGTCAGGAGCTGGAGACCACAGAGGAAGGACGGACTCTGGAATAGGACTCTGGATAGGAAGTTCACCAACCGGAGATTCAAACAAGCCAAAAAAAAAGAAATACACATATGGAGGTATTAATGAAAGAAGTCTGAATACCGGAATAGTAGTCAGGAGGAAGACACAACTAAATGTTTCATTAAAGTTTGTACTAGTAAACTATACGTCAAAGAAGATAAAGGCACAATACTGTGACTGGAACAATACACGATGTGTGACTAGTTAATGGTCCAAGACGGACCGAAACGTCGTCATGAGTCTTCTCCTGTGTGCGGGTTATTTGTGTAAACGTCAGAGACAAAATACCATAAATCAGGGACGAACACAATTCACCGAACTTAAGTGAGAAATGGGTGCAATAGTGCATACGAAGGTGTAAGGCTTGCTCTAGGAGGACACCTTGATGCAGCGGACTTGTGCCCGTAACAACCAGGTGAAATAAAGCTTCTTGAAGCACCCTGAGACACGCTCTCCTCACTTGACTTTCCTTAAGAGAATCAAAATATACAAACCAATTAATCTTCTGTGTTTCTGTCTCCATGTGCGTTATTAATGACCATTTGCAAGTGTTCATTACACTTTAGGTATCCATTATTAGATGTTTAGGCACAGGTACACACAAATAGTTATATTAATTATCATACATTAGTAACATGTGTATTCTTATGCCGGGCGATACACCGGCACTTTCTTTGCTCTTTCTGTAAACTCACAAATGTTATTTCCTTCGAGTTAGGTTATGCTAAAATATAAGAATGTGTAAGTACAAATGTGTAAATTAGAAACAGTCGTGCTCAGAGGGTTCTCGTATTTTATTTCACTTATGTCTGATGTACTTGCAGTATATACCAGGTTTAGTCTTGCCGGCTCATCTCATCTCTCTTGTGTCGTGTCCTTAACATGCTGAAACAGTTTTCCCTAAAGCGTGATGGCACTACCTCAGTGGAGAGCCACTGTAGGGTCACCACATGGAAAAGACCCTGACCAGGACCCGTCGTGGCGAACCTACCTGAATCTGTAGTTTACCCAAACCAACTCCATCAACGTCTGGCAACGAGGTAACCAGGAGTAACCAAGGAACGTTCCGATTTGTACGATAATGAATCTTGGTGTGAGAATGGGTTTGTCTGACCCCTCGAATGTGAATTCTGGCATGGTCACGCCTCAGGTTCCTCGCATTAACCTCCTGCTCTGTTGCCTGTGGAGTCAAGACAGCAGCTAGTGTTGAATGTCGACGTAAAAGAGGGAAGGAACATTGTTTAACATCCTTGAAGCTTACTGCTCTCCATGTTTATCTGGGGAAGTTTTTGTTTCAGTATTATAATACAAAGAGACAGATCAGTAGGTGTTGCTGACAGACCGGTAGGTGTGGCTGACAGACCGGCAGGTGTGGCTGACAGACCGGCAGGTGTGGCTGACAGACCGGCAGGTGTGGCTGACAGACCGGCAGGTGTGGCTGACAGACCGGCAGGTGTGGCTGACAGACCGGCAGGTGTGGCTGACAGACCGGCAGGTGTGGCTGACAGACCGGCAGGTGTGGCTGACAGACCGGCAGGTGTGGCTGACAGACCGGCAGGTGTGGCTGACAGACCGGCAGGTGTGGCTGACAGACCGGCAGGTGTGGCTGACAGACCGGCAGGTGTGGCTGACAGACCGGCAGGTGTGGCTGACAGACCGGCAGGTGTGGCTGACAGACCGGCAGGTGTGGCTGACAGACCAACATATATGACTGACAGACATTTGTGGGCCTGTTGACCCCTGAGGTAAGTAGAAACTCTCGTGGCAATTTCTCACTACACACACCAGGATGAAGCACAGGGGAGGGTAGCAGAGCTCCTCCTTCAGTGTCCAGGCCAGTGAACACGTGGGACCCATCTGGGTGGAGCGCTCCAGACAAGCTCCGTGCAGTTTCAGCCCTCGAAATAACCCACACTTTAGAAATGAAGTTTTAAGCTAAGTTTCGGTCCGGTCTAGACCATCATCAAGTCACAATTGGTCTAGTACAAAAGTGAGGAAGAAATCAGAAGCTAGGTCAGGTGACCAAAAATCCCAGAAAATAGGTGAGGAGATTATTATTATTATTATTATTATTATTGAAGTAATACTCGCAGTCCGTGTCGGACCGTAACGTGTTCTAGGGCTGAGTTTCTCAGGCGGTGGGCCGCGGCCCAGTACTGGGCCTCAAGATGCTACGAGTGAGCTTCGGACGGGTCACGTGAAAATTATTTCGTACTGCTTCCTTAACTCATTTTCCAGCAACAGTTTTTTTTTGTTTAGTCGCCTCCAGTTGGGAGGTGATTAGCCAGTGGTTATTCTTTAACTGTTTAAGTTAAGGTATAATCTATCCACGACGGTGTAGCGGCTGTAGCTGTAGGTTCTTCTCTAACGTGTGCACTATTTGTGAATTGTTCCAGCCACGTACTGTGCCTTGAACAATTGATAGTTCGTACTGTCTTCACAGTTTCATTATTCAGGTATGACTGGGGGTATGGGAACAAATACGCCACGAGGGTTGTATTGGTATGGGGTTGAGGTAGTTGGGTCAGGGTTTGTGGCTACTGATACAACATATCACAGGTCCTGAGGTTCTGAAAGAATCGTATTAGAGCCCTCATTGCCGAATGGTCATGGAGTCGATTGAATTTGAAGTTGCGGAGGGGGGGGGAAGTCGTACAGCTAGAGCTCAACGCGAGTCGAGTATACGAAGGGGAATATAAGCTCTTTGGCCTTTGAGAATTATACGTGGGAACGCTTTAATATGTAAAGAAAGTCATGATTGTTTCAAGATTTAATTACCCGAGTAAGAGCGTCATGTGGCACTGGAAAGTTGTTTGTTTACGACCTGTGTCAGCGGTGGTTGAACTCTAGCTCATGAAGCCCACCTCTTCACTTCCCCTTGGCTGGTGTAGTTGTAATCGACCCCCCCCCCTTTCCCCTCACACTTTTTTCCCTTGTATTGCCTTTCCTGCCTCCACTGCTCTGCTCCTTGGAGGCCTCCAAGCAGAAGTGATGTCCGTGGTTGCTATGACAT
The DNA here is from genome assembly GCA_009830355.1 of Cherax destructor. Taxonomy (NCBI): domain Eukaryota; kingdom Metazoa; phylum Arthropoda; class Malacostraca; order Decapoda; family Parastacidae; genus Cherax; species Cherax destructor. The sequence goes on along the minus strand of WNWK01001644.1, from coordinate 241,225 downwards.
CTTTGTTACTTCGGGAGGGATGGCCCAGCGTGGACCAGCCCAGCGTAGACCAGAAGGCCTACTGTAATGCTCTGTTCTCATATTCTGGAATTTAGACTTGGGAGTGTGGAAAAGGTAGATGGAAACCGTGAAGTGTGTGTGTGGAGGGGAAGGGTTGAGTGAGAGAAGTGATGAGAGGTGTGGGATTGATAATGATGATAGAGGGAGGGGGATGGAAGATGGTAGGGAAGCGTCAGAGGGAGGGGGGGGAGGCATGCCGAAGAGATGATCACAGTAACTTAATATGCTGTGAAGGATGAGAAAGGATTGTAGGTGTGAGGTAAGAGGGGAGATGGGAAGGGGAATAGGAGACAGGTGGCTGGAAAGGTTATTGACGTGACGGTGGCGGCGAGGAAGATAGGTACAGGGGTCAGAGGAATGAGGAAGAATTTAGAAGGGCTTTCAAGGGAAGATCCAGTGGGGTGAAAGATGCTATAATAGGGTGGAAGGAAGGAAGGGGGATGGGAAAGGTAACGAAGGAACAGTTAATGCCACATGGTGGCATCACTTCCGCCGGTGTGCAGCGTAGCCGGCATACTCAAAACTTTCTCAAAAGTTGTGGAGGTGCCACGCTTTCTAGTCTGAGAAGCAGCAGCAGCAGCAGCAGCAGCAGCAGCGGCGGCGGCGGCGGCAACGGCAGCAGCAGCAGCAGCAGCAGCAGCAGCAGCGAGGGGTATTCTCGCACACGAGGAGTGATGTGCTTGCAGTGGTGGTAATATTAGTAGAGGGCGGTGATGGCGGTAGTGGTAGATAATGTTTTGGAGGTGATGGTGATAGATTGATGGTTCGTGTGCAGGGGTTGATGGTTAGCCATGCCACCTTGCGAGACGCGATGCCTTGTAGTACACTAGATTAATGTGGATGTGCTAGCAGGTTGTGTCAGGATCGATCCTTTACGACTCCTTGCGTTGAACGACCCCCACTTGGGGGCTTGTTGCTTCACAGCAGACAAAACAAAAAGAATCACGTTCGAGTTTTTATATGTTTCGACAAAATTCCATCAGAACGTTGATGACAATCCCTGGCCAGTGCTGCTTGTTATGCGTGTGTCACCGCGAGTTTGATTAAAATCAGTCAGTTTGCGACATGACGGGGAGACCAGCCCTTCCTTGAAAGCCAGTCTGGTTAGTACAGAATGTAAAAATCGTCTGCCAAATTTCGAAGTGATTCCTCTCAAATTGTTAGCATTTAGCCGGGCTTGTTATAGCTCCTGGGTCTCTTGGTGTTGATTTGCAGATTCTGGTCCTCTTGATTGTGTTGATTTGCACCTCCTGGGCCTCTTGACGGTGTTGATTTGTAGCTCCTGGGCCTCTTGATGGTGTCAATTTCAAGACGCCCTCACGGGCGTCTTGAAAGTGTTGATGTACAGTTGCTGGAACTCTTATGACTTATAGCTGCTATGTCTTGTAAATGGATTTAACTGCAGCTCCTAGGCCTACTGAGTTTAATTAAGGCACAGATACTAGTCCTTTTGTGTGTTGAGGTGCAGACTGGAGTTTGAGGGAATACATCTCTCACAGTGGCCGAAACAATGAAAAAACAACGTATGTACATTAAGACATTTAGGTCATTTTTATTGGCGAAACGTCGCATTTAATAATGAAATGTCCTAAATTTGCATAGGCGTTTTTATCTGCATATTCTCACGGTATTGATATAACTTGACCTTTAAGATCAGATTCTTAGGTCACATTAAATTAGGTCAGGTCAAAGAATGGGACGCCATTAAATACTTAGTTGTTACAGGGACATGCCTTTTAATATCATTTTCCTGTGAATGTTTTCCTAGCCTCACTGAGGCTAGTGGTTCCCACGCACCCCAGGCCTGACCAGGCACCACAGTCTGAGTTTTAAGGTGAAAGTTGATGAGTGAGATTTTTACTAGGCAGGTCACGTTTCTCTACCTTGGGTATCCTCGTATTTATATTACCTGTTATCCTACTTCCTTTCTTTAACCTCCTTCTCCTGTTTGCCTTCTTTCTCCTTTCAGCTCTCTTTCCTCTTCTTCCTCTTCATTGTCACTTTTCTATTGTGTCCTCCCTTCTATGTTCTCCTGTTCTTCGTCCTTCCTGCTCTCGTCTGCCTTTTCCTCTTCGTAGGGAGGCTGGGGAAGTATAGTGTGAGAACAGATATAAATGATGAGACATAGAGATGAAGAGGGATCGGTATATGAAAATGAGAGAGAGCAACAAGGAAACACATGATCAGACATTGTGGGAGAACAAAGAGATGATCTAGAATAGAACAGTTAACGAGTGGAATGATCAGCAGGCCTAGCTGTTGACTGGCTTATTAACTAGGTTGTGGCTGCTAGTGGCTCGTCTTCCTACACAGACATCACAGCCTGGCTGTTGTATTCGTAGAGGGTAGTTCCAGCTACAGTAGAATTTGAAAATATTTACGATAAATTTATAAAATTCTGTACAACATGTGGGTTTATAACTTGAAGACTGGAGGGAATTTTTTTCAAAATTATTAAAAAAAAAAAATAGGGAAAATTAATTGGACCTGCCTCGCATGGGCCAGTAGGCCTGCTGCAGTGCTCCTTTCTTATGTCATTTATATTAAACGTTAAGGCCGTTCTCCATCAAGCTGGCTGATCAGAGACTGGATCAGTGAATTGTGACGGAGGATCGAGTCTTGCCTGCATGCATGCACCTCACATAGGGTGGGAACCTCTGGTGTGTCAACGACCATGCAAGGCTGACGGACCGTGCTAATAAATACATATAATTATAACTTAAAAATTTTGAACGGGTGGACCGGTAAGCCAGCGGAAAGCCTCGGTCAGATGACCAAAAGCTCCAGCTGTGGGTCATCATATGACTAAGACCCGCGTCAGGAAACACTTGTCCTGTCTCCTGACGAACCTTACTTAACCTAAGGCTGAGAGCCTGATTGCCTCCTCTTCTCCAGTCTTCTGTTTATTTCAGCATTGTACTGACGAAGTCAATGGTGGGCGAAACTTCTACAGACACCCAGGTATTGTTTACATGGGCATATTGATGCCAGTGAGAGACTGGTGGTCCGACACGCTGGACCACCAGTCTCATTTTCTCGGTTCCCTGGCGCTGTGTGACCCTTACGGGTTTAACGCTTGCCAATCATATTAATTTTGAAAAAATTAAAAAAATAAGCGAGGAGAGGAGGCATGACTGAGTGAGAGCCTGCGGGAACACAACAAAAGTGGGAAAGAGTAAATAGGAGAGAGGACGAATGAGATGCAATACTGAACTAGGAAGGGCAGGGAGGTAGAGGAGAAAAATCTTTGTAAATAATTGGTTCAGAGAACCGACCAGTGCTGTATGACCCTTATGGATTTAGCGCTTAGTTATAATAATACTAGAGAACCGACAAGTTGACATAGGCATGACATACTTCCGCCTGTGGATTTGTCCAAGGTGACACCGCCTACGACTGCTTCTCCTGCCTGTCTGCAGTATAGAAGTTACTTCTTCGCTCATATACTGTATTCTTATTAACACTGATGGACTGATTACATTGACTCTAGGCTGAGGGACTGATTACCTCAATCTCCTTCTGATCTTCACTATTTTTTTGTATTGTACTGATGAAGCCACTGTGTGGCGAAACGTTTCTGCAATAAAGATGCCCATGTGTTATAATAATCTTTATTTCTACATGTGCAATGTATACAGACCTGACATCAATGGCATGCTACTATATAGAAAGCAGCTTGTTATGCAGAACATTTTGGGCAAAATAGGTCAATTGTCCCCAGGATGCGACACACGCCACTCGACTAGCACCCAGGTACCTATTTTACTGATAGGTGAACAGAGACAGCAGATGTCTTAAGAAATCGCATCCTAATGTTTCCACCCGTACCGGGGATCGTACCACGGACTTCAGTGTGTCATCTGAGTGCGCTAGCAATCGAACTACGGGACACGAAAAAAAATCTTAAAAAAAAAAAAAAAAAAAAGACAATGGGAAGAGCAGGGAGCCAGGGATTTGCCCACATGTGAGCAGCAGAAAGTCGAAAAGAACCAGAGCGTGGAAAAAGTGCACGAAGTTGAAGACTGTAAGAGAGGTAGAGAGCGAACCAGCATCCAAGAACGAATACGTCCTTAAACTGGGAGGTGCCTGGACGCCAGTGCATGGCTCGTGATCCAGAGAATCGGAGCTGCCCTCCCTCACTTTGGATCGAATTTGATTTCCTCCTGTATGACCCTACGGGTTTAGTGACCCCCCAAAAAAAAAATCCCCTAGGAAATGTATCAATGAAACTGTGAAGTTAAAAGGGAGAACCAGATAGCGATTATTTGAGAAACATGGCATGAAAAAAGTACCGATTAGAACCAGGACAGCGAAACACACCACACAACAGTGTCGGGAACCAAGGAATGTGCAGAGGAGAGAGCTTAGTATCAGGGTGTCTGGTGCCGGGCTTGTAGGCTTTTCGAGTCATTTTTCTATTTTTACAAAGCGATCTTTACGCTGCTGATTTTTTTTACATCTTGTATTTTTTATGCAAAAATATTGAATAAATTCTGCCAGCACTTCGACTACATAGTTGTCACTCAGTTCGGAGTTTTAACATAATGTACTGACTGATTCTACCTTGTGGTCCGTGGACAGACAAAAGTATGGTGAACAAGCTTTTTTTTCGGACAGCTTTTCGCTTTAAGTGAAGCTTTTCTAGTCCATAAAAAAGCTCTAATTAGAGCGAATCATTGTTCAAATAGTTTTATTGTGTATACTTTTGTTCGTGTCGATAAACATATCAGCTTCACGTCCTTCAAACCTCCTGTGGGTCCGCTCATTCTGACGCATCTAGTAAGGCTGTACCCAAATAGCCATACCTGGATGTCATAGTATCTCTTAGGATTTCTAACAGGCTACTCTCATTGTAAATGTCTGCGTGTGTCATGGGATTGCAAATCCACTCATTCCATCTGAAACATTTCACTACCGTCATCTGGTGAAACTTCAAGTGAATTATGTTAGATTCTTATGACCTGACAATGTGTTTGGCAGTCACCAAATCCTTCCTTGGGTGAAAAATTACTTTCCTTGACCTGTTTTTCAAAGATATTTATCTGTCCTTCAAAGTTTTTACTTCAGGGTACATGCCAGGCACCCGTTTTCGTATACCATGCAACCTTAGAATCAGACTATTCGAATGTTCTGTTAAATTTCTTAGTCAGATCCCAAATTCATTCAGGGTCGGGAAATGCTTCTTGGTAAGGATGATGTCAGTTACATGACGCAAAGCCAAAAAAATGATTCGAGGATCTTACCTCTACTGACCCACCTGTCTTCAGCATGGTACAACACCTTAGTCTGCATGTATCTCAGACGAGAAACTTTGATACTGGCGATGTTTCGGGTCATGATGTCTGATTAAAAGTCACGCTTCATGCAACAATAATCACGTTTTTGAACCGGAGAATCTTACTGCATAAAGTCTGCTAGGAAATAATGCATTGAAAAACGCATGAAAAGTTCTGATTTCAATTTCAATACATTCTCATTATTTTTTTTTTTGTAATTGGCATCAATTTCACTTCCACTCACCTTGCATCCTCTCATGTCAAACTTCTAAGTTTGTCCCAACATTGGTTATACATTTCCTGCCGTAGCAGTGTCTTGCATATTCGGCAGTGCACTTAATTTCAAAATTATAACGCATACTCTTTATGAAAATTAGGTGAGCAGTCTAGTGTTGCTCTCATCATTAGAGAGAAATACTTGCAATATGTTTTGTTAGTGCGTAGCGCAGCTCTTGTGTCCTCTCATGAACGCACCTGGCGGCGGTAGATGCAGTTAAACATGTATTCCCCATACCAGCAACGTTATCAGATCACATATTCCTCCGTTACTTGTCCCTGTGTACTCCTTCAGTAGCTCTCCGTCGATGAATTGGCTGTCGCTCTCGGCCAGCAAGTACGTGATGGCTCGCTCACACGCCAGATACATTTTCACCACTACACCATTACACTTTTGACAAATAGATCGTTTTAAGTGAATTCGCTTTACCTTGAAACAATGAGTAATTCTTCTAAAGTGATTTATAGTGCCTTTTAATACTGTACTCTTTAAAAGCAGTTAAGCTTTTAGGTTAATGACTGTAATCGCATACAAAATATTCATTAGTTCACCCTTAAATAAAAACAGTGCTTTGAGTCGAAGCTAACTTTTTAAGAGCATCCTGAAGAAAGTGTTTGTTTACCTATGATCCTGAAGAGGACTGTAGGTAAACAAACACTTTCATTAATATTTCCACTTTGCCTCATAATTTGCTCCGTGCCTCACAATCTACATTATACCTCACAATCTACACTATACCTCACAATCTACACTATATTTCACAATCTACACTATACCTCACAATTTACACTATACCTCACAATCTACACTGCCTCTATCCATGGTGCTTCCATGTCTGTGCTCTCTCTTTACCATCACTATGCCTCCCTACACTCGCTGTACCCTCTTCCAACACAGTTTAGTGTAACCATACACAACGCTTACACGAGCCTAAAGTTGGTCATGAAGCTGGATCCTTGGGGGCCAAATGACAGTAAAAATTCTGTGATCACGAATTTTCTGCATATCCTCACTGCACTCATGAGTGCACCCCAGACGTATGGTAATACCTAATGTGGAACCAAAAATGAATTTTGACTCGCAAAATCGTAAAAACACGAAGTTTTAAGATTGACTTGGCGTGAGTTCGAGTCCCACCCGTACCGTGATTTGTTTAAAATACGTTTGACTTCTTCATATATTTTAACTTATCGTAACTGTTTCCACATAAAATTGACAGCCAACCCGTATTCAGTGTTGATCCCCCCCCCCTTTTTTTTTTTACTGACTCGTTTAGTAATTACGTTATAGTGTTATTTTTCTAATTAGGTTCAGAGGGCCGCATTGAACCTTCCAGAATTATATATGATTTAGAAACCCGACAAGATGATGAATGAGAGACTTGTGCAACTCTTGGGTAACTTTATTGTGGACACGTTTCGCCAACGAGAGTGGCTATTATCACGCCACTCATTAAACCTTCCCGCAGGCAGCATGCGGCTTGAGCGCCGCGGTCCTCTTGATCCCTCGCACGGGTTTATTGTGTTTATTGAAGAGGACAATAACAAAAGTTTTTTTTCATCTTTCGGTTGAAGACTCTTGCCTGCTCTTGTTGTTATATTTATTTTGGTAACCAAGAGTAATTAATTTGCCTCTCTGGCAGGTGAAACTTGTGTACCTGAAAAATGTATGTGTGTGTGTGTGTGTGTGTGTGTGTGTGTGTGTGTGTGTTTGTGTGTGTTTGTGTGTGTACTTTCAAGCCGTACATGTGAGTTACATGTGTGCCCCACTGGAAATTTTAAGTGTATTAAATGTATGAGAGAGAGAAAAAACCACACACACACACCACACACAACACAAACACTACAAAGCCTCACTCAAGAAAGGGTCTTGGGGTGAGTATAAACCAGGCACGTCTCCTGAGGCGCACATCAGCAAATAACTGTTGGCAGTCGGGGCTGGACAAGCCTAAGAATAGCATTCCGCATCTCGTAAAATCGTTCAAAGGGCTCTGTACACGTGTACGTTAGGCCCATACTGGTAGTATAGCAGCAGCAGTTTGGATCCCACACCCTAGCCAAGCACGTAAAAAGTTAGAGAAAGTGCAAAGGTTTGCAAGCAAGACTAGTCCCGGAGCTAAGGGATATGTCCTACAAGGAGAGGTTAAGGGAAATCGACCTGACGACACCGGAGGAGGGGAGAGATAGGGGGGATATGATAACGAAATATAAAATACTGAGAGGAATTGACAAGGTGGATAGACAGAGGATGGTCCATAGATGGGACACAGCAACAAGGGGTCACAGGTGAAAGTTGAAGACTTAGATGAATCACAGGGATGTTAGGAAGTGACACAGTCTGGGAAGTGATGTAGTGGAGGCAGAATCCATACATAGCTTTAAGAAGAGGTATGATAAAGCTCACGGAGCAGGAAGAGTGACCTAGTAGCGGCCAGTGGAGAGGCGGGGCCAGGAGCTGTGACTTGACCCCTGCAACCACAACTATACGAGTAGGTGAGTACACACACACATACAACACACACACACACACACACACACACACACACACACACACACACACAATAATCAGGGGTAATCTTTGCCAGACACAAGGCTCAGCACTACTGGCTTTCTCTCACTAACCTAAATAGCAACAACTCAGGAGTTTAGAAACTTGGCGTGTATGTACTCGCTGTAACGTACTCCGAGGCGTACTCTTCATCCATGGGTAAAGGCAACAGTTTTCAGAGTTTGTCTTAACAGGTTGGCGCAGCGCTCGTGAACGCAGAAGACGAATTCAGATTTATACAAATGCAAAAGTAATGCATGTTGGGTGCAACAGCGTCAGACGCGAGAATAATGTTTGGATACAAACTAGAAAAAGACGAGAGAGGAGAGCCTTGAAACAGTCGTTTGTATTTTCCGTAAGTGTGTTGAGTGTACAGCCGCGAGTGTTCTAATAGCGAGGAACTTCAAGTATGGTACACGAGGAAAGATACATTCTCCCATGCGCTCTTCAGATCCAGCCTTTAATATGCTGTCCAGTTTTGCTCTCAAAATTACTCAAAAGATGAGTGTAAAGCGGAGAGGCCTATATGCAACACTTGGGTATCTTTATTGAGGAAACGTTTCGCCACACAGTGGCTTCATCAGTCCTATACAAAGAAGAGTGGTGAAGATCAGGAGGAGTTTGAGGTAATCAGTCCATCAGCCTTTTCAAGATTAATAGACTGATTACCTCAAACTCCTCCTGATCTTCACCACTCTTCTATATCCATATGTTGGACTTTGGAAGTGTACTAACCCTACTACAGGAGGCACTACACGAACTCCACTACAGGAGGCACTACACGAACTCCACTACAGGAGGCACTACACGAACTCCACTACAGGAGGCACTACACGAGCTCCACTACAGGAGTACTGACTCACACGAGCCCCCCACACTGTCCACAGGAGTCACTACACGAGCTCCACTACAGGAGGTCACTACACGAGCTCCACTACAGGAGTCACTCACACGATCTCCACTAACAGGAGTCACTACACGAGCTCCACTACAGGAGTCACTACACGAGCTCCACTACAGGAGTCACTACACGAGCTCCACTACAGGAGTCACTACACGAGCTCCACTACAGGAGTCACTACACGAGCTCCACTCAGGAGTCACTCACGAGCTCCACTACAGGAGTCACTACACGAGCTCCACTACAGGAGGTCACTACACGAGCTCCACTACAGGAGTCACTACACGAGCTCCACTACAGGAGTCACTACACGAGCTCCACTACAGGAGTCACTACACGAGCCTCCACCACAGGAGTCACTACACGAGCTCCACTACAGGAGTCCCCCCCTACAGGAGCTCCACTACAGTCACTACCGAGCCCACTAGGAGTCACTACACGAGCTCCACTACAGGAGTCACTACACGAGCCTACCACTACAGGAGTCACTACACGAGCTCCACTACAGGAGTCACTACACGAGCTCAGGTCACTACGAGCTCACTGAGTCACTACACGAGCTCCACTACAGGAGTCACTACACGAGCTCCACTACAGGAGTCACTACACGAGCTCCACTACAGGAGTCACTACACGAGCTCCACTACAGGAGTCACTACACGAGCTCCACTACAGGAGTCACTACACGAGCTCCACTACAGGAGTCACTACACGAGCTCCACTACAGGAGTCACTACACGAGCTCCACTACAGGAGTCACTACACGAGCTCCACTACAGGAGTCACTACACGAGCTCCACTACAGGAGTCACTACACGAGCTCCACTACAGGAGTCACTACACGAGCTCCACTACAGGAGTCACTACACGAGCTCCACTACAGGAGTCACTAACGAGCACTCAGAGTCTACCGAGCTCCACTACAGGAGTCACTACACGAGCTCCACTACAGGAGTCACTACACGAGCTCCACTACAGGAGTCACTACACGAGCTCCACTACAGGAGCCACTACACGAGCTCCACTACAGGAGCCACTACACGAGCTCCACTACAGGAGCCACTACACGAGCTCCACTACAGGAGCCACTACACGAGCTCCACTACAGGAGCCACTACACGAGCTCCACTACAGGAGCCACTAGAGCTCATCAGGAGCCTACACACACTACAGGAGCCACTACACGAGCTCCACTACAGGGAGCCACTACACGAGCTCCTACGGCTACAGAGCCTAAGGCCACTACACGAGCTCCACTACAGGAGCCACTACTTTCGAACGAGTTTTAATAGTGTTTCGAATTACGAACAAATTGTTCGTAAAGAAAATAACATGAAGGATGGTTATACTTCATATATGTTGCTGAGTTCTCTGTTTGTAGGTGTGTGTAACTTGTAGTGGTTTGTAGGTGTAGTTTAACTTGTAGTGGTTTGTAAGTGTAGTTCAACTTGTAGTGGTTTGTAAGTGTAGTTTAACTTGTAGTGGTTTGTAAGTGTAGTTTAACTTGTAGTGGTTTGTAAGTGTAGTTTAACTTGTAGTGGTTTGTAAGTGTAGTTTAACTTGTAGTGGTTTGTAAGTGTAGTTTAACTTGTAGTGGTTTGTAAGTGTAGTTTAACTTGTAGTGGTTTGTAAGAATGTAGTGTTGTAACTTGTAGTGGTTTGTAAGTGTAGTGTAACTTGTAGTGGTTTGTAAGTTAGTTAACTTGTAGTGTTGTTTGTAGAGGTAGTTTAGTGTAACTTGTAGTGGTTTGTAAGTTTAGTGTAACTTGTAGTGGTTGTAAGTTAGTGTAACTGATGTGTAAGTTAGTTAACTTGTAGTTGTTTGTAGGTGTAGCGAGCTCTTGACTAGAAAGATAATCGCTCATTACATCATTAATGTGGTCTGTGGATAACCTCTAGTTTGAAATGGCCCGTAAATCCTCTTATTGTTCTCAGATGTTATTGTTGTAAGTCGCTGTGAGTGTGCATTTGTGTATATGATTGCCTTGTGTGTGTGTAATGTGCAATCGCGAACAAGCGATTCAAGATGCAAAACAACCACATGGGGGAGCTGAATGATAGCTCTAGGCCTTTTGTGTTGCAATCAACACACCAGGAGCTTGCAGTATTGCAGAAATAAGTAGCAAGTGCAAGTAACTTCGTTCAGGGGAACGATTATAGCTCGAAACTACTTGGACTTCCTACTCATTTCTGCAACATTGCAAGCTCCTGTGTTGATTGCAACACGAAAGGCCTAAAGCTATCATTCAGCTTTCCCTGTTCCTCTTTACTACTTTTAAATTTAATCCTCAGAGAGGGAGAGAAGAGGGACGGAATGAGAGGGATGGATGGAGAGGGAGGGAGGGAGGGAGAGGAAGGGAGGGAGGGAGAGGGAGGGAGGGATGGATGGATGGATGGAGAGGGAGGGGATAACACAGGAAGAGGAAGTAAGCTCATCAACGGATGTTACCTCATGTATAAAGCTTTGACTGTCCGCTCTCTACGCTCACTGATTTATACTCCCTGATTTGTACTCTGGTTTATACTCCCTGATTTGTACTCTGGTTTATACTCCCTGATTTGTACTCTGGTTTATACTCCCTGATTTGTACTCTGGTTTATACTCGCTGATTTGTACTCTGGTTTTTATTATCTGATTTGTTCTTTGTATTCAGCTGTACTCCCTACATACGCAGTTGTACTCGTTATTTGCACTCGCATGTACTCACTGTATACGCAATATTGTGTGGTATTACTGGCATAGTTCTTCAGAGCCTTGTTATACCTGTTTTTGAAGCTCTGTATGGAGTTCTCTTCAGCTTGTTCCACTTGGGCTTCCCAAAACTGGAAAAAGGGTCCCTACCTTCCCTATAACACTTGTTCCTGTTCGTGTGATCTTTGTTTCTGTTGCCCATTGTTTCTGTTTGAATGCCCCTTGTTTCTGTTTGTATGGCCCTTGTTCCTGCATGTATGCCCCTTGTTCGTGTTTCACTTCAAGTCATCTCTCCTGTTGTTACTTATCTCTCGGTTCCGGGGCTAATTTTGTTGTACACCTTTGGACATGTCAGAGTTTCTGACGTACGCAATGATTTGTTCTGACTTCGTGATTTTTCTCTGCGTACTCCCGTTGCCGCTCAGGTCATCTTCGTTGGTGTGAGGTGTCCGCTCTTGTGTCGTCATCGATCAGGTCAGCTTCTTGCGCTTGTTCGGATCGAACTTGAACAGCCACTTATTCAGATTCTTTACATCATCGGCAGACACACGCACAAGGCTAGACCCCATCCCCCTCCTCTCCCCCTTCGTGGAATAGTATTATCGGCAGGTGTGCTCACCTAGTTGTGGTTGCAGGGGTTCTGGCAACTCCTGGCCCTGGTGTGTGTTTGTGGGGTTATTGGACGTTATTATTGTTGCAGGTTCTGAATGATCTTGTAGGTCAAAGTTCTTTGCAAACCCAACATCTTCCTTCTCTTCTGCTGTGTCTTCTTCCTCTGCTGTCGCCCCATCCCCCTCCTCTTCTCTTTCTCTCTCTTCGTTGTCTTCCTCTTGTTTTCTGACTAGTCTTCCTACTTCCGTCCTTCCGCTTTTAACTTGTGTCAACGGGTTCCTTTCACCCTGATGCTGATTCTCTCTCTCTCTCTCTCTCTCTCTCTCTCTCTCTCTCTCTCTCTCTCTCTCTCTCTCCCTCTCCTCTCCCTCTCCCTCTCCCTCTCCCTCTCTCTCTCTCTCTCTTCTCTCTCTCTCTCTCTCTCTCTCTCTCTCTCTCTCTCTCTCTCTCTCTCTCTCTCTCTCTCTCTCTCTCTCTCGACTTGTTTCTTCCTTGTTTTTACTCTTGTATATTAATGCTTTGAGGAAATCGTTCTGCTGCACTTGTCGGCAATACCTGCCATACTTGTCGCTAATACCTGCCATACTTGTCGCTAATACCTGCCATACTTGTCGCTAATACCTGCCATACTTGTCGCTAATACCTGCCATACTTGTCGCTAATACCTGCCATACTTGCCGCTAATACCTGCCATACTTGCCGCTAATACCTGCCATACTTGCCGCTAATACCTGCCATACTTGTCGCTAATACCTGCCATACTACGGGAAACAGAGAGATTAGACTAATCAGTAAACCGGAGAAGCAGGTAGAAGCTCCAGTCTTCGTGTGGAAGATTCCTTACACAGTGGATTAATGTTGACATCCTTATCATATATTGTCGATATCGTTTTACCGACAAAATGGAGAAGGATGACAAAATTGATCCACTGTTTAATCTTCTTATATATTTGCAACACGGTTATCTTTATTTCTAAAGCAGACTTGACACTCCCTCAGTCACATGAGATGGAAAATGGCTGTAAAGGATCAGGTAATGAGACTGGAAAAGGAGTGGATAGTCTGACAAAGATGAGAAATTTGACGGAAGGTTTAAGGAAACATGTACAGTAGATCAGTTAAAAAATGAGACTACAACCCAGAAATCATTCAAGCTTCTGGGCAGAAAGTTAGAAACTACTAAATGAATTACTGGAACTCGACCAGATGTCACTATGGGTACTGAAGGCAGGAACAGAAACATTGAATGGTCCCATATCAAGACTCTTTAACACATCACTAGAGGAAGGTCAATTACCAAACGTCTGGAAAATGGCACATGTGGTCCTCGTATTTAAGGAGACACATGACGCCCTAAACTACGAACTGGTTTCAGTGATCTGTATGTATAGAGAAGGTCTTAAGCAGAAGGCTGGTGGAACGCCTAGAGAGGAAAAGACTCGTAAAACTGCACGGATTTAAGGAAGACAAACATGTTTGAGAAACCTTTTGTATTTCTGCTATTTAGAGATGAAACAAGAACGGCAGGGCTGGGCGGAAGGAATCTTTCCTGAATGCAGAAAAGGCGTTTGATGCCGTTCGGAATCTGGATAACCTGGCAGGGGTAAAGCGAAAATTGTTCAGATTGATCAGTGAGGACCTGACAATCAGGGCACAGTCAAGGAGGAAGTCACAGTAGGCGAGAGTAGCAAGTGGGATTCTATAAGGCTTGGTATTGGGCCCCTACTGTTGATGTGAAGTAAATGAGGAACAAAATATTTTTTAGATAACATAATATTTTCAAATACGAAACGCAAATGTGTGGGAGGAATAGATTTCCAATTATTAAATACAACAAATGAGAAATGTAATAATAGTGAAAGAGTGCCACCACTGTCTGGATGGAAGTGTCTGGCCGGGTCGTTGGCACTAGTAACTTTCTCTGTGGGGGCCGGGTAGCCGCGCCCCGCTAGTGAAACTCATTTGTGAATGACCTGGATGCTGGCTCGCCCTACCCAGGGCAGAAGAGGAAAGGAAAGATGAAAAGGGAAGGGCAGGAGGATAGTGCATGGGAAGGGCACATAGCGGAAGATCTTACAGTCCACTGCTAGGCTACCTCGTCTACCTCGTCTTAGATAGTTGAATCAGTGCTCCTCCCCCAGCCTCCACTCCTTTCCCCACAATACCGGCAGGAAACATGGGAAGGGGAACATACCATGCCATACCTTGTGCTGAAGGTATGAACTACAGCTGCCACTACTACAGTTGTACTACTGCTAATACTTCAGCTGCTTCACTGCCAGCTACAACACTGCATCTACTAGTAATACCGCCTCTACAACTACTCAATCTACCTCTAAATATTTGGCTCTGGGTGGCTCATGGCCAGCCAGACCTGAGTAGTTCTGGAGCTGTCGTCAGGGTGTTTGTGGCCTCCCTACCTGAAGACTACCTGGAGGGTGTTCCTGTGGTCAACGCCCCCGCGACCCAGTCCTTTGACCAACCCTTCATTAACCGACAACATAGTATACCTACTGAGCAATCTGATGGCTAGGTAGCCCCTGTACTCTGTTCATTTGAACCATATACTTACGAAAGTGGATGTGTAACTAGTTCTTGAAATAGTGACTTGTTTTGGTGTTTATAACTTCTCTAAGAAGTCTGCAAAAAAAAAAAAATTGTATATCCACATTTGTGTTGCACCGCATGCTACGTAGTTTCGTTCTTTTTCGTGTTTGTGTGCCACTCTGCACTTGCATTATATTTTCATACCTGAGCATACGAATGTTTAGCATTATAAAGATTTGAGTGAGAACAATTTTTAGCGTTCTTCTTACTGTCGATTTGTTAAATGATAATGCTGGTTTTGTTGCACTTATCTGCACTCTATCAAGTTTCATCTTTTACAAAATTTGGATACCAAAACTGGACAGCATATTGAAGGTGGATGTCGGGTAGTAACATTATATAGTACTCGTGTTGCTGCGGGTGTTTTCTACTTTAAATGCTTTATTTTATACCCTAGGAATGAGAGGAAATGGGAGATAAAGCAGATAAAAGAACGAAAAGGAGAGGAAAGGAGAGAAGGAAGAGTATAATTAGTGAAAGAGACAAGATGGTTCTGTCACTGTATTAAACTAAACAGAAAATATTAAGGTAATTTTTAGTCGCGTCTTCAGCAACGAACATTAAGAAGAAATGCTGTCAGTCAGACACTGACGGACAGACGCTGACAGACAGACAGCAAATTTAACCCACCATGACTGTCACTTCATTTGTAAAAACAGCTTTGTGTATTACCATGACCGTCGTCACGTGCGGGGGGAGGGGGGAGGTATATTTTCCTATCATATTTCATCACAGAGGATGGGTTGCACACATGAGGTAATGAATTGGTTCAGCGTGAGCTAGGAGACTTCAGCAGAGCTAGGAGACTTCAGCAGAGCTAGGAGACTTCAGCAGAGCTAGGAGACTTCAGCAGAGCTAGGAGACTTCAGCAGAGCTAGGAGACTTCAGCAGAGCTAGGAGACTTCAGCAGAGCTAGGAGACTTCAGCAAAGCTAGGAGGATGTCGTCATGTATTCCACCATCAGTTCAATAGCTACTATAGCTTTAAAGATTTCTCTCAAGTAAAGATAAAGTTAATATTACTTGGGTGATAAGGATATCGTCAAGCATTTGAATACAGCAACGTGCTGCTGCCCTATTCTATATGTTGGCTACATAGTGGGAACAAAAGCGAACTATGTTCCCTGTTATATTTTCATCACGCTGGATGGGATTCACACAAGGTGTTGAAGTCTGCCAGCCGGAGCTGGCAGACTTCAGTAAGGCAATGAAGATATCGTCAAGCATTCCATCAAGGGTTCATCAGCTACGGGAGCCTCAACTAGGATGAAGGCACTGTGTGGCGAAACGTTTCCTCGATAAAGCTACTCAAGGTTGCACATGTCTAAATCATCAATTTGTCGGTTCTCTGAGCCATTTATCTACATTCTAGAGAGAGTGAGATTGATTGATTGGGCGAGCTAGCTAGCTAGCCTTTCATCTAACCTCGTTTCACTTTGTATGGAGGTTTGCCATGTACATGGTGGAGCTGCACCAAGAGCGAGCCAGCGTTGTGTAAATGGCTTCCTCTGTGTTTTTAATTCATCGTCAAGTTTCTTCTCAAAGGTACTTCGCCATACCTCCGTGACTAGCGTCGATGCAAACTTTTATACTTTCTCTAGCTTCCAGACGTGCATAATTAGGAGTGGGCTCCATGCTGGTGATGCAGACTGTGATGGGCTTGACATATCATTTACAGGGTCCTGAATTATTCTGTGAACGTTCCTGAATGCCCTGCTCAGGCTTGAAAATACTTGTGACTTCGTCTGTATGTTGGGTAGTACTCTCATTCCTCGGTCCTCCTTGTGTGATTCTTATTGTCTCTTCCTCCCCAGGCTGTCAGAGGCGTTCTTGCAGTCAACGAATACGCAGTCCACGCATCTTCTCCCTGTTTTATATCTGACTTCCTATTGTAGAGCTCACCAGGTTTGTTAGACCGTATTTACCGTCTCTAAATCCCTACCGATTGCATTTTACGTTACCGCTTCTTCCCATTTGATCCACTTCTTACGAGTATTTTGAACATGTGGGTAGGTAGACCGCAGTGCTCTGGCTTTCCGTGCCTTGCTTTGGTGTTTGGGGTGGTTGATGTCGGTGGTAGGGTCGGCTAGAGGACGGTGATAGGGACGGCAGGAGAGAGGCAAGGCGGCATTTTACGTGTCTCAACAGCGGTGGGCGGAGCGGAGCCAGAGAAGAAAATGAGCGTGGAGAAGATTAATGAGTGATAAGGATTGATAATATCAAGCAATCTGTTTTTTCTCTTTGGTCCGCCGCGCACGCTGCACACACGCTGGCTGCCTGGTTGGCTGACCGACTGGCTGGCTTGCTGATTGGCTGACTGGCTAACTAGACAACTGGCTGACTGACTGGATGGCCAACTTATTGTTCAACTGGCTGGCTAGCTTACCGGTCTGCAGGCCCACTGACTGAGTGACCCCATGATCGTGGCCTTGAGACTACAACCCAGAGAAGACAACACTTCATATCCGTCGGGACTGTTGCCGTATTGACTGCAACAACTTGACTGAGGGGAGAATTTTTTTTTTTAGAACTTTCGGAAGAACGTAGAGAAGAGCTTTCGAAAGTAAGAACTTCTGAAAAGGCTTTACTGTGTAAAACTATATTTTTTTTAGAACTTTGAGGAGAAATATATTGGTGAAAACTTTACGGGTGACCAACTGCTGGAACTAACTCTGCTGGAACGAATTCCGTTGGAACGAATTCTGCTTGAATGAACTCTGCTGGGGACCTACTCGATTGAGAAACTCTATTGAGACGAACCCTTTCGAAATTGTATTAGGACGAATTCTACTGGGACGACCACCTTTGGGACGACCTTTACTGGGAGGAACTCAATCGAGATTAAATATACCATACATAAACATTCCTTGGGGACACCAACCTGTGCACTCTTAACCCAGAATAATATATGGAGATTCTGAATGCAGAAGAGTACAAGGTCTGTTTAGATCCCGGTAAGAAAGCCTAAGAAAAGATCTAACATGGAGAGAGGACGTATAAGATCTTTCAGAAGGAAAAAAAAATAGGTTGCTGAACTGCTCAAAAAAAAAAAAAAAACTCAAATATCACAAGAAAATTTACACTGATAAATCGCATAAACAAGAGCAGCAACAACAACACTAATGCCAGACAGAAGAAACGCGGAAGGAAGTAAAAACCATTCGGGGAAATTTAAATGACATTAACACGAGTCTGTCGGTTGGTAGAGCACTCAGCTCACACATTGAGGTCCGGGGGTTCGATCCCCGGCACGGGTGGACACGTTAAGGCGTGTTTCCTTAAGACACCTGCTGTCCATGTTCACCTAGCAGTAAGTAGGTACCTGAGCATTAGTCGACTGGTGTGGATCGTATCCTGGGGACAAAATTAACCTAATGTACCTGAATTGCTCTGCATAACAAGGGGCTTTCTAATATGTCTATGTCACTGATGTCAGTTATAGTCTGTATACATTGTACATGTACTTGTAGAAATAATTATTAATTATTATTATTGTAATTATACCTCGACCCAGCTTAACGTAATTTAACCTAACTTACCCCTAACATAACGTAAAATAATTATGCCTATTTGAAAAATGTTTAGCTATTTTCTAGGAAAAAATAATACACATTTTGATTTTCCTTCCAGGTAATATTTTCCCGTCACCCTCCGGACAAACTTACTTCTGGCAGCGTCGGACATAGTCCACTAGAGCGTCGGTATTCACACGCAAGCTGCTTATGATAATGGATGGGCTTTCTTCCATGTCTAATATTTGTAGCCTTAACCTTTTCCGCCTGTGCTCTGTTTCCAGTCTTCTTGTCTCATCAATTCGTGGCGTTTCAGTTGCTGGAGTTTGAAGTCAGCTACTATCCGACCGGTCCTGAAATTTGTTAGTCTTCGAGTGTGTGTGTGTGTGTGTGTGTGTGTACTCTCCTATATGTACTCTCCTATATGTACTCTCTTATATGTACTCTCTTATAAGTTGCACGGACTTTGTGTGGGGGGCAGGGAGATAGTTCCCAAGTGATAGTAACTCCAGCTCTGCTGGAAGGTAACCTTTGACGCTGCCATAGTTGGTGAATTCTTGTTGGAATACCTGACCATATCATCCTCGACCTACTGAAGTCCCTCAGCTCTGGCTGACACATTTTATGCCTATGCGAGAGCCATCCTGTGTGATAGAGAAACACAGCCTCTGTTTCTACTGTGTGACTATCATATAGTGTAGCAGCACACTACGGGTGCATACAATTTTATTTGTATTTTTTTTATTTTGCATAGAATATAGCACAAGCAGCCGTGTGCTGCTGCTGCTATATTATGTGTGATAGTTACATAGAGGGCCAGTAGGCCTGCTGTAGTGTTCCTTCTTTCTTATGTTTCTGCTGTCATATTCCCTCACGGAGGATGGGGTCCACACACGGTATTGAAATGTGTCAGTCTGAGGTGGGAGACTTTAGTAGGGCAACGGGGATATCGTCAAGTATCCCAGTAGGGTTTCATCAGCTATGACAGCTTCAAGGGTTCCCTTTCAGCAGAGCTGGAGTTACTGTCACTGTGGAAGCCTCTCTCCCAGGAGCACCTATCCCATACACAGCAGAAAGGGGATATAATTTTTGCCCGTGAAAGATTGTGTTGAGTGGGGGGGATATGCATCCTTTTATGTTACCTCCACCCCCTCCCACTTCTTCCCCCTCCCCTCCTTCCTCCTCCCTTTCCCTACTGTTCCTTTACATATACCCTACCTCCTTCCCTTCTTCCTCTTACCCTCTACCTCATTTCCCTTCTCCGTCTCCCTTCCACCACATACCTCTCTCCCTCACATTCTTTCCTTCCCCCTCCCCCTCATTCCATCCCATCTCCCCTCCCCTCCCCCTGATGATAACCTCAGACATGATCCACACTTTCTTCACCAGCTAGACCGGCTGGGGAGGTGGGAGATGGGGGAGGAGTTGGGGGGATGGGAGAGATGGTGGTTGTGGGTAAGGTTGTGATGGTGTTTACAGTGGTGGTGGTGATGTTATTACTAGTAGTAGTAGTATTAGTGTAGGTGTTGGTTAGAGTGAAGGTGGTGGGGATGGTAGTGATAGTCGCTGTGATTGCAGTGGGGGTAACGGGGAGGGTGATGGTAGTAGTAGTGATGGTGGTGGTGATAGGGATCGTAGTAGTAACGTCAAGAACATTGCAATCGCGATAGTGACGGTGATGATAGTGGTTATGACTGTTGTGATAATGGTGGTAGTGATGCTATGATAATGGTGGTAGTGGTGGTAGTGATGCTATGATAATAGTGGTAGTGATGCTATGACTTGTGATAATGGTGGTAGTGTTGCTGTGATAATGGTGGTAGTGGTGGTAATGTTGCTGTGATAATGGTGGTAGTGATGCTATGATAATAGTAGTAATGGTGGTAGTGATGTATGACTGCTGTGATAATGGTGGTAGAAATGTGCCTAAGACGCGTGTGCACTGATCAAGACATATTAAGAAAACTTTTCACCCCCAAGTGGCTTCTGAAGAAGCCACTTGGGGCGAAAGTTTACTGAATAAATGTCTTGATGAGTGCATAAGTGTCTTTCTCCTGCAACATGCAAGCATCACCACACTACTAGCACCATTTGGTATGGATGGTTGTAGTCTTTGTGGTGGTGGTGGTGGTGGTAGTACCATTGACATGGATGGTTATAGATGTTTTCATGTTATTGTAGTTGTGGCAGTGTTGATAGTTTTGTCCAAGATAGTTAAAACTAGTTGTACCATCTCTTCTCATTACTTGGTACACTTCCTTCTTACAGCTGCCTGGCGCTTGGCACCGGTTTAAGGCACGAAAGTTCCTCCGTCTTCTAATAACGTTTATTTTTCCACTATAATCTACCTGGTCAATAATTACTATCGCATTTGCTTTGTCTGTTTGGTAAGGTGAAGTCCAGGATCTTTCCTTAATTCATGGTATAACTTAACAAATTTTTGATGACAATTGTGTTGTAGAGGTCTAAGCAAACCTGTAGACCTCTGCAACACAATTATCCTCAAAGATTTGTTAAGTTATACCATGAATTAAGGAAAGATCCTGGACTTCCCCTGACGAAACAGACAAAGCAAATGCGATAGTAATTATGGACCAGGTAGATTACAGTGGAAAAATGAACGTGTTATTAGAAGACGGGGGAACTTATGTGCCTTAAGCAAAGACTGTACACGGCTTCAAGAGTGGGTATGCTCAGCTTCTGGTAAAGCCGGTCGATAATAGCTGAGAGGGAAAGAAGGGACCCATGAGCTATGACTCGACCCTGTCTATACAACTGGGTGAGAGGTCGAGTTTATCACCCAGCTGGTGTGTGTTTGTCTCATTAACATTGTCCTGCTGAAAAGGACCTCAACAGGGGGTCGAAATATACAGATCAATTAATTTTCTGATGTGTGTCCATGTGGGGTTATTACTGAGCATTGTATAAAGACTTCATCAGCACTCCTCCCCTCCCCAGCCTCCAGTACACTCCTCCCCTCCCCAGCCTCCATTACACTCCTTCCCTCCCCAGCCTCCAGTACACTCTTCATCAAAGCTCATTCCTACCTGGAGGGCATTCCGGGAATCAACGCCCCCCGCGGCCCTGTCCACGACCAGTTCCACTTTCCCCTGCGCCCTCCTCCCCAGTACACACCATGATGAGTGTTGTGTTTGGTAGTGTTGGTGTGGCGAACATTGCAACACATGAACATAACGTAATGTTCTTCACTCCAACTCTAAAGCTAAAAGCTTTTCCTGTATCATACCAAGAATTACTGCAAAATTACAGAGTAATTTAAAGTTTTCATTGTTTCAAGTGTTTATACTTATATATATATATATATATATATATATATATATATATATATATATATATATATATATATATATATATATATATATATATATATTATCTGTACCTGCAAAAGACACAAAACAGCGTTGGACGTAACTTTGTTATGCTCGACCCATCTTTATTAAGCCTGACTTCATTATAATAAAGCCTTTACGCTCTTCTGTGTCTGTTCAGCCCACTTGCCGGTTCACAGCCTCTCCCACTTACCTGGCGACGAAGAGTAAGAATGAACATAAAAGAAAGACTTAAGAATTTGATTGTTCTGTGACACCCTGAAGCGGGATCATCAGCAGCGTCAAGGTTGAAGCAGTGAAAATGACTATAAACTGTGATTGTTCCTTACCGCAGCCTTGGCACATGCATGTTCACGATGTGTGCACTCGGTATGTCACCCTCTCACTCTGAAACGGATTGTATGTCACCCCTCCCCCCCACATCGCCGTGCACATGTGTAGCATGTCACCCCCTCACTACGTTGTCAGTGTCTCTCTCTGACTACACGTAATTTGCACAGTCTTCCAGGTTACCAGTCAGCTTGACAGCTCTACAGAGAGATGAGCGTTGTCACATTAAACGCTTTCTACCTCTGTATCTTCAACACCAGTGGTCCTCAACCTTCCTACACAAGTCTGCCACGTTTGATGGTCAAACGTGTGATGAGGACCGCACGGTTTTGTTGACACTGTGCAGTCTGGAACCTACATAAAAGTGAGTTCATAATTTCATGTGATGATCCCTGTTCTACACAATCGAAAGTACGTCTTTTCATGTGATGATCCCTGTTCTACACAGTCGAAAGTACGTCTTTTCATGTGATGATCCCTGTTCTACACAGTCGAAAGTACCTCTTTGTAGTCGCTCAACTTGAATATCTTCTATATGATACATTTTTGATCCATGAACTCTGCTAGCTGTCTAAGACATCAGAGATGATGTTTTGTCAGTGTCTTTACCTCATGGTGCGTTGTCTTTCAGTGTCTAGGCTTTTAGTATTTTTCGTTTATTCCACATTTGCTCTACTTTTTTTTTTCATTTTGTAGTTCGATCACTTTTAATTCGATATCTCGTAGCATCTTCCTCAAAGTTTACCCATCTCGTAACATCTTCCTCAAAGTTTACCTATCTCGTGGTATCTTCCTCAAAGTTTACCCATCTGTCTCGTAAAATCATCTTCAAAGTCTAGCTTTGAATAAGACAATGGGTTGGCCACTGTTGTGAATCAGTGAGCCGCAGCTACTTATAGTCAGGACAAGATTCATTGTAGCATCAAGGTATGTTAGGGACATCAAGATGATAATGGCATACAGTACCGACAAGAAAGAAAGAAAGATTTTCAACAGTTAGGTATCTTCATGCCAAGGTTCAGAATAATGATAGCTAGCTGTTGCATGTGTGTTTCTTACCTGTGTGTTGGGGAGCTTGACAATCTGTGACACACTGCTTCTTGATCCAGTTGACATTATAGAGGTTACCCACTAGTGGCGCATCGTTATTGTTGATGATTTAGTGGCATTTCGTCAAGTGAGAGTGAGGTTTCCGGGTGAATTTGCTTATTGTCAACAAGCTTGAGACAGAAATAAGTTGCGGAAAAAGCTTTTATTATGACAGTGTCTCACTCTGTGAAGAGCGTTGTTAGACAGTCGTGACTTCAAGATCTACAGGGTGAAATGTTTATCCCAATCACGTCTTGTTCTGTAGTGTCTTTTTTTCAGTGTCGTTCTCTTGGCTGTGTTTAAAGTGGACGGTAAAACAGCCTCATTAAAACAGTGTTCACATCCCGTTAATTTCAACCTATAGTCTTAACTTTCTTCATTGTGTTCTTGAATTTCAATTTCGCATACAAGTCGCTGTGCACGTCTGCTTCTCCACTTTTTGTTTAGATAATTGTACTATCAAGTTATTGCTGTAAGCGTATTCTAAGCATTCACATGAGGTTAATACAGGCATTCAAGAAACTGTTGTAATACACTACAGCCATCTACATGAGAAACTGTTGTAATACACTACAGCCATTTACATGAGAAACTGTTGTAATACACTTCATTTATTTACACTATAGGAATTTACATGGAAAAACTTTTGTTTCGGCTGGATGGCTCAGGATACAGCAAAACGTTTTTCGGTATAAATTCTTGATAACACCTTTTGAATACCTGGCCGGATGTGACATGACTGCCTCCACTTGGTCCTTCCCTACCTTTCCTCCTCTCCCATCCACCATCACTCTTGTCACGTCTTGTTCTTCTTTGCAAAGTCCATTCCAATCTTGTACTTCCCACTGCATTCAGATGGAGGTTGATTGCGTTGGTAAAGCTTTTATTTCATTATCTCTAATGGTTATTAAACAGCCCTGTACTCTATACGTCGCCTTATCCACTGTCTTGCAATTGTTCGTCTCCTCTTACGATTTTTTAATAGGCAGAACTGGATGCCTCAGCGTTGTGCTACTGCTCTATTGTATGTAATAGTTACACAGTGGGAGCAGAAGCTGTTCCCATGTCGTATTCCATCACAGGATGAGGTAAATAATGTTAAGATGGTAGTCTGAGCTGGGGCAATGAGGATATAGTCAAGTATTCCATTAATGGTTCATCAGGTATAGTAACTGGAGAATTACCATCTCTCAGGATGGCCTATTCCAAATACAGGAAGAATAGTTTTTTTATGAAGGTACCTATCTTGAGTGTAGGGAAGGGTTGTGTTATTAGTGATGTGTGTGAGGAGGCGGATACCCTGAGTGTTCCCTTAGGGGGACTAGCCTGAGTGTGAGTATAGGGAGCTACCCCGAGTGAGTGTAGGGGCTACCCTGAGAGAGTGAAGGGGAGGGTTGTGTCATTAGTGATGCAGTGTACGTAAAAGCTCTCTCCCCTCCGTCCTATCTCTCAGACACCAACATTCCCGAAGTGAGGGCAGATGCTGGGCGGATTCAGATGCTAAGAAAACTTAGAAGATAATTTGTAGTTCAGTAGTACAACCTCTGCCTCAGAACGGAAAGGACCTACATTAGAATTTTACGAGAGGATAAATACATTTGCTATCCCACATCAGTTTTACAGGCCAAGAGCTGTTATCCTACGTCAGGTGAGCTCCAGCAAAGGCGTTCCCTGATGATGTGTTGATTGTAACAGGAAAGGCCTAGATCTATCATTCCACTCATCCCGTGGTTGTTTTGCATCTTGTATCGCTTGTTCGCGATATTTGCATAACCTTGAGAATGTGTTTCTCTGACGATGAGACCAGGCAGACGAGAAGATAAGAAATCCAGAAGATACGAAAAAAAGTTTAGATTGGAGCCTTGAGCTCACTGACCGAGGTGGTGTTAGATAATCCAGGACACAAGACAGGAAGCGCACAGGTTGACCAGGACAATAAAATAAGGGGGGAGGGAGGTCAAGGAAGGGGGAAAATTACATGTACTCAGTGTTTGCGAGGGTTGATTCATGGTTCCAGGCCGCGCCTCTGAGCTTCATGTCTCTAATAGTTATAATCATAAACATACTTTTTAAAGGGGTGGACCGAGTAAGCCAGCGGAAGGACACTGTCAGATGACCAGAGGCTCCAGCTGAGGGTCCCCCTCAAGGGAGGTTCCTTGACGCTGGTGAGGGGCTCTTGATCTAGGGAATTGCATCTATGCTCCAGTTCCCTGAATTAAGCCTGAATACCTTTCACCCATCCCCCCACAGGTGCTGTATAATCCTACGGGTTTAGCGCATCCCCATGATTATAATAATCCAGCTGAGGGTCATCATGTGACTAAGACCCGCGTCAGGAAACGCTTTTCCTGTTTCCTGACAAACTTTACCTAATCTAACCTTCATCGTCCGGCATTACTGCTTTCTGGCCGCTTGAACCCCCTATCATACCTTGTCTTAAAGCTGTGTATGTAGCTTGCCTCCACAACATTCAGTTGGTTCCACTACCCTACCACCTCGAGGCAGATAAAAGTCTTTCTATATTCATGCGATTCATCTCTGTTTTCAGTTTATTTGATACTTTGTTCGTGGTCCTCGTATCTCTGAGTCAAGTGCTCTTGCTGTAGGCTCGAGCCTCCAGCACTCCTCGTGTTGAATAACTCGCACGAGGTTAACACTTGACACAAATGTAATAACTCGTCGCTGTTGAGCGACCCGTAGTTGTGCTTTTCATCTTATTTTTTACTCCAACTTGAGAGAGAGCCATGAGGTGTTGCATGAGCCATGAGGTGTTGCATGAGCCATGAGGTGTTGCATGAGCCATGAGGTGTTGCATGAGTGGCCGTGGAGACCTTGAGATGTGTTCCCTGGTGACCAAGATGACAGAGGACCTTGGTAGTAGGGGTGGTGGTGGTGTGGTATGTTTGCTTAACCATTACCTGTGGGAATCCTCCTCAGCTCATCTTATTCTCCCAGCCACCGTTCCCACGTGTTGCTCCAGCCGCTGATGATCATGTTACCTGACCAGCAATGTTATGGTTACTGCTACTGTTGCTGCTCCTGCTGTTGGTAATATTCTTGCTGATGTTGGTGTTGCCGCTACTGTTTCTGGTGTTGCTGGTGGTGGAGGAAAGTGCCCCGATGGGAAGAGAGGTATGAAAATACGTAAAGTACAACCATGACTAGCAGCTCTAGAACCAGAAAAAAATAGTTTTAAGACGTAACAGCGATAATACCCAAGGAGCCACCTTCAGAAACTCCACTGGACTCATCATATGTGCAAGTGAGAGGTCATTCAAAAACCACATTTTGCGGAAAGTCGGAGGCGTGTTGGAAACACAAATAGTAGCCAAAAATTGTGCAAAATGAGTCTTTAACGATACTGGAGATAAGGAATCCATTCAATCCTTCGGTCATTGATCAGTCCATGGAAGATGGCTTTCTCTTCTCAAGAAATCCTGCACTTCGAGTGGATGGCACAGATACTGGAAGAGTGATGGGCTACGCTTTTCGTCCAAGAAAAACATTTTTTCTTAGCTCAGTAGAAGAGCGTTCGTCTTGCAACTAGTGGACCCGGGTTCAATATTAGCAGAGGCGGGGCATATAGGCAATTTTCCTAATACCCATTTTCCCTTTTCACATAGTAAATAGGTTTCTTGCTCTTTTGATCCTTTTTCTGGTGAAGAGGATAAAAAGACCTCATTGGAAATAAGTCCGAATGAGGGGCTTTCTTAGGTCATCCAGGGTTATTAATCTCCAGAATTAATAATCCGAATAAAATCCTGTGTCTATCAGTTATAAGGAAGAAGACAGTTCAGGATATTGATTAAAATAACTTTAAACCATGAGTGACTTCTTCAGTCCATATACAAAGAATAACTAAGAATGGAGTAGACAGAATGGAGTAGACTTTCATCTGTGTAAGTTCTCTTCCCGATTGACTCTGTCCTCATTGCACTTTATGAGGCGTGTTCAGGGATCCTTCTCTCCAGGGATCCTGTTGTTTCCACTATATTTTTGTTGTTTCCTTCTACTCCTTCCCCACGTGGTATGATATATACTTTGCTAGTGATAGTTGCTTTTGTATTTTTTCCATAAAGTTCTTAATTGAGGAGTTCTCAAGTTATAAACGAAAATTATGCCTCCCCCCAAAAAAAAAAATCAGTCAACCGCTGTAAAGGCATCCCTTCGGAAATACGTAATACTAATAATAATACTTATTATTATTATTATTATTATTATTATTATTATTATTATTATTATTATTATTATTATTATTATTATTATTATTATTATTATTATTATTATTATTAGTTTGGTTGCTCTACGAGACCACTTAGACACCACGCGAGATTCCTCTTTGGAAACGAGTTTCTTCGACCTCCCACTCCTCCCTGATGCGCCTTGCGTTCAAGGGGCGACGAAGGTTACGCACCCACCGGCAGTGCATACGAGGGGATAATGAAGTTCAACGATCTCGCAGAGTAGGAGTGTCTGGGAACCTCTCTGGTAGTTAGGTTTGTTAGCGCCCATCTCGACTTTCTCTTCCTCTCCCCCCCCCCCCCGAGTTCACAATAAACCCCACATCCTTCAGCCACCATCACCGACCTCATTATCCGTGTTCGTCTATTTATATGGCTATATCTGCTGATGTTGCTACTAATACTACAACTACTAATACTACTACAACTACTAATACTACTACAACTACTAATACTACTACAACTACTAATACTACTACAACTACTCATGCTACTACTACTTATGCTACTACTACTCATGCTACTACTACTACTACTACTTCTACCACCAACCACCACTTCATTAAGTGCATCTTCATCATGCTTGCACCTTCGTATAGCTCACACCTAGGTGTTTCCCACCGCCAACTTCAAAACTAAGTTGAAAAAGTTTCCAATAAGTACAATCTACACGTTTCGGTCTGACTTGGACCATTTACAGTCACACTAACTTTGTAAATGGTCCAAGTCGGACCGAAACGTCCTAAGCGCTCTCTCTCTCTCTCTCTCTCTCTCTCTCTCTCTCTCTCTCTCTCTCTCTCTCTCTTCTCTTTCTCTTTCTCTTTCTCTTTCTCTTTCTCTCTCTCTCTCTCTCTCTCTCTGGAGGCTGTGTATAAATTTTTATACTGGTTCCGAGGGCACAATAGATGGTGTACGTTAGGTATAGTTCGTTATGTACTACTTCGGTAAAGTCAGACAATGTAACTTCCATTTTGGACTCAGGTTCACAATTCGCGTCACAGTGCGTAATTCTTGCGTCATCGCGCCTAGTTCGCACATTACGGCATATAGTTGGTTTATAGCATGTTCTTATTGCGTCAGTGTAATTTTTGCGTTACATGGGTGTATTGCGTAATTTCCTTTTGATTTTGCGTCACGCCAGCTAATAATTCTTGCTTCTTAGGACACGACACAGAGAGAGAGAGAGAGAGAGAGAGAGGGGAGGAGGAAGGGAGGGAGGAGGAAGCGCTAAACCCGTAAAGGGTCGTACATAGCCTGGGGAATGGGAGGCAAACCTTTAAGATCCAAATAAGGGGAAAATTAGTCCAATTCCTTAAATTAATCAAGATCCCCTTCCTGACATCCACGTTCCTCCCTTGAGGGTAGAGAGGAAGGGACGGTACGTACGTACGGACGTCTTCCCTTCCTTTTAGTCACTAGCAGAAGTAAACATCGGTAATGAAGCTCCTTGCTTTCATCTATTGCAAGTGTATATATATATATATATATATGTATATATATATATATATATATATATATATATATATATATATATATATATATATATATATATATATATATATATATATATATATATATATATATATATATTCTGTGAAGAATCCATACATTCAGTAACTTAATTTTCTAGTACCGTTTTGGTACACTTTTTCTTAGTTTACACAGTAGGTTGGGGCCATTGTTCTTCATGTTCTTGGTGTTATTTAAACTTGTTCTTCCCTGTTATTTTACAAGCGTGGGGGTGGTTCTCATGTCTCTTTATCCTCCTTTTCCTCAGTGTGTAGTCCAGTTTTAAGTGTTGAGACACACAGTAATGTCCAGATGTTCACAGTGGAGCCTGGAGTCCCCACTGTTACAGAGCGTGAAGGGAAAAATACAACGATGATTACGTATTCTCAATTTTTTTTTGTATTAGTCTTTCTCGCAAACTCAGATTTCATAAATTCCCACGAGTTTGACCAACTGCATCAAGAAATGGCAGGGACTCTGACGTGGGTCAGCTACCACGCTAATCTGAGTTCGATCGCTCAGTTGACACTCTTAGAATCGTTTTATGATATGCGCTGGGGAGCGTTCAGTCTATAGGGGCTCATACAGTGTCTGAAGAATGGGAGATAACGAGGTTTGATCTGAGGAAGGAAAAGATTGCTCAGTTTCTTTGATCTAGAGCCCTCCACCAGCGTCAGTGTTCTTCCACTGATGTCTCCGGGCTGTCCCAACTCTTCAGAGGGACTGCTACCTTGATGCTAGAAGGATTCCCGGTTCAAGGAATTAAATCTACCTTTCCTCGTCCTTGGATCAAATCTGGTTACTTCCTGTACGTCTTTAGCTACAGTAAATAACATCTGTCTAGCTGTATTTAAAAGGGTTGATTCTCAGCCTCTTGGACCCGTGTCTTTAAAGTGTGCGCGTGAGAGTTGAGACGTAATTGACACGAGAGTTAATTTCAGTAATTGAGATTGATTAACATGGGCGCATATTTTGGGCAGGTTAAGAAATCTTGATTTGGCTTAGTGTAGGTCAGAGGTCAGGACTGAAGGTCA
This sequence comes from Cherax destructor, assembly GCA_009830355.1. NCBI lineage: Eukaryota > Metazoa > Arthropoda > Malacostraca > Decapoda > Parastacidae > Cherax > Cherax destructor. The sequence continues at coordinate 211,189 of WNWK01001644.1, read as the reverse complement.
AGACTTGTAGATATAAACGATAGTTTCTGCACCGACCACCCACGTTCCCTTGCTTCTCACCCTTCACCTTCCCCGCCTCACCGACCCCTCTTACCTCCCTTCCTCATTACCTACTCCCTATCATTTTGCCGGCCCCCCTCCTACTTTCACTATCTTCTTCACTCTTACCTTTCCACACACTCCTTACTCCATATATTTTCCTCACCTCTCCTACATTTCCCATACTTTTCCTTTCTAATCTCCCACATCTTCCCTCCCTTCTTCTTCTCCACCTTCTCCCTACATGTATATCTATCTGAAAATTATTTTGTTCATTCTTAAAGGATAAAAGTGTGTGCTGACTGGTCCATGAGCTGGTCCTCCGTAAGGCCTCTTACTGAGGCCAGTTACTCAACCTCCAAGATATGATTTGGAGATACTACTGGAAACCAGTGGCATTCTTCAAGACATTGAAAGGCACTACTGGCGCCTGTACCAACCTCCAGGATATGACTGGGAGGCACTGTTGACACCAGTGCCATGCAGATCGTTGCATCGTTTCAATTTGGAGATTTGAACGCGTGGACAGATAGCGATCCTTCAGGGCTCTTTGATGCCGGTGCAGCGCTCTTGATCCAATAGATATAGGTAAATACAAATAAGAAGCGCGTCTGGCGCTCAGCAGACTAAGGATCGAGCCTCCACCACGCCTTGCGCTGACTGACCCACATAGGTTTAACGCTTAACATGAATTATTTTATCTTGATCCAATGAAATTAAGCTACTTTCCTTAATCTGATCCACCATGATTGCCTTCCATTCCCCAGCCACTGTATGACCATACGAGTTAGTGTTTCCTCTTTAAGCGTAACAAAATAACGTTACATGGGGGTGTGACATTGTGACATAACGTTACATGGTGGTGCAACAGCATAATATTGCATAAAGATCCATCGCTGCCATGATCGCGTAACGCTGGTAATTTTAAGAATGTCTTAAGGAGACCTCGAAACAGTGGTGACATGGTTTCCCAGGTGAGGAAATTGATGAGGAAGATTGTGTTAGGCTGAATTATGGTGAGCTTCGCCGGCAGTGTGTGTCAACACTGTTGGTCACCTCGCCAAGGTGAAGACTTCCCTATCCAAGGTGGCTATTGTGGGTGCTGTTAACGCCCAAGGTGGCTGTTGCGGGTGCTGTTAACGCCCAAGGTGGCTGTTGCGGGTGCTGTGACCATTTGATCAAGTGGAGTCTCATGGTATTTATAATCGCTATAGGGAAGAGAACGCAAGTAGACAGTCTCCATTAGTGTACTGCAGGTGTGTAACGCCATTCGTGCAGTGTAATGCAGGTGTGTGTAACACAAGTGTGGTTTACTGCACGAAGGAAGCCGGAAAACACTCGTCACAATATGGCGGAAAAGCTGCTTCATTATTTAACGCTTAACATCTTTTTACTATTAGGTTGAAGAAGCATTTCCTGATATTTTTGTGGCTGGGTTGACAGTTCCCTTTCCATCCGTGTCTCCGTGTTTTTCAGTCTCTCCTGCGCGAAGTCCCCTTCGCGCAGGATGTTATGATCATTTCTCGATCTGCGTTCCTCCAGATCTCTTTGTATTCCTCGTTAGCTTCCTTAACCTACTTAGGTTTTTGACCTCTTGAGCCTTATTGTATCTACTCTTGAAGCTGTGTATGGAGTTTGCCTCCACATACACGTCAGTAAGTACCGCTTTCCACTGCCCTGAAGGTGAAGGAATAAACTCAGAGTACCGTGGCTGGGACAATTCACAACTTATATGTACATAGAGAAAACTTTAGCCGAGGTTTCTGTCCGTCTTGAACCATTATCAACAACTTAATAATAAGATTTGGTTGTTGCCCAGGATGGATCACAATGTTGTCTAATGTTTACTCTTATGTGCGGTTGATTCATGACATGAAGTACGTACTAACATGTGATTCTTCTGTATTTTTCTAACTTCTGTGCCTCCTGGTATTAGTATTTCAAACCTCTCCCTATCCGTCCAATAAATTTCTCAAGTATTTTTTATTTCGTAATCATGTCTCCCTTATACTTCTCCTCATAGGGAGTCGTCAAGTTGCATTAGTCTCTGGTCACGGTGTTTCCTTCATTGCTGGAACTGCTCAGTCAAGGCCACCTTGAGTAATTGGTTATGACGGAGGCTTCTGCTGTAGTTAGTGTGAGAAGCAGGTCACCCGCCTCAGGCAACACTCACACCTGCTGACCAAATTGACAACACGTCACTCCTGCCGCCTCCACCCACACCGCCTCCACCCACACCGCCTCCACCCACGCTGCCGCCACATATGCAAAATCTAAATAAAAAATCTCTTCCAGCATTGGCCTTCAAAGAAGATTAATATACACCTGACAAAGAAATGAACAAAATCTTGAAAGACCAGTATAAATCTACACTCAGTGGTATTATCAACACCATGAGAGTTGAAGACCCACATAGTTTTTCATTAACTTTTCTCTAATTACAAATTACATATTTGATATTAGAACAGTCCTGCGGACAGAGAGAGAGAGAGACATGGCCATGCAGGCAGCACCTGGGCCTAAGTCCTGGAACGAGTTATTTATAAAGACATGCAGAGTACTGGCTGGTAGAAAAGTCCTTAAAATGGATCACAGGTATATCACAGGTGTAGCTCAGCCTGGAGAGGAACTCTTAGGTCGGTCTAGGATTCACTTGCAGCATTAATTTCAAACTTTCTCTTAGCTTTTCTTGCCACTTTATTTTTTTTTCTTATTCTGGCTGGTCAGAGACTGGCCGGCCGCGAGTAAAGTAAGGTGAGCTCTCTCTCTTCCACTCCTTGTACTGATTTACCCACACTGCTTTAGCGCTTCGTGGAACACGTTGAAATGAACACTGATCCATAAGGTGACTTACTCTTTTAGTCCACTTGTAGGGGCTTCTATAACCCAGTCTTCTGTTTTAGTCATTTTTTTATGTAATTTCTGTGAGGAATATAAGATGCTTGAGCGGCGTGTACAGCGCTTTGAATGAGGTTATATTGGCACACACCTTCGTCAGCGTCTAGGGGTCTCTCTCAGGATAATCCTCAGGTTAACCCCACTCGAAATTGCCTAGGTGGACCCGAAAAAACTTAAGTTTATTCTTATGAGGAAATTTTCGCGAGATAGTAAAGCTGATTTGTGATTGTTTTTCCCCCGAGCTTTTCATTGATTTCAGAATTTTTTATTAGGGATTCCTTGCTTGTCGCAACATCGTCAAGCAGGTTGTTTCATCCATTTGGTTCTATCATAAATTGTTTTAAAAGCTGTTCTGGGCGACCTCTTGGAAATTTAAAACATACAGATTTCCTGTAAAATTACTGCTGTCAGTTTGAAATTGAAATTTCCCATTCAAACTACATTTTCGTATCTTAGATGCCTTTAAATTTCGCCCTGAAGAAATCCACCGCGTTCGATGTAAATAAGCTAGGCAATGCAGGTTGTGGCATTTGATTGTGAAGATGTTTCGTGAACCGGGAATGGGCATCTATAGGGGGTTAGCGAAAAGTCCTGAGGTGAAAGAATGAGGTGGTCGCCTGGCTTGATGCCCGTGGCCTGGTAGTCAACGTTCTTGCTTCACACGCTGAGTGTCCGTGGTTCGATCCCCGGCAAGGGTGAAAACATTGGGTGTGTTTCCTTTCAGCTGTTGTTCCGTTCACCTAGTAAGCAAGTAGGTACCTGGGTGTTAGTCGATTGGTGTTTATCGCATCCTGGGGGACAAGATTGAGGACCCCAATAGAAATAAGACGGTCCCACGATGATGCACTGACTGTCTTGGGTTATCCTGGGTGGCTAACCCTCCGGGGTTAAATATCCGAACAAAATTTTATCACATGCGAATGGCCAGCCGAGCCCAGCCGAGCCCAGCCGAGCCGAGAATAAGCTTCGATGCACAAGCTTCTCTTGGTAGTTACGGCGAAGATTTAACGCGACACGACCTTCAAGAAGCTACAGCCAAACATTGTGTATCGCTGTAGCCTTGGTGTGTTTTGTCTACAGAATAAGATTCTTGTCTTTTAGCCTTCCGCTCAATGTAATTGTTTTAATCTTAAGGAGCTTGTGGGAAGAGGCTGCCGACGTCTTGGTCGGGGCTTATGAAGGTGTGGTCAACGTACTATGGCCTATGTGGTCACGTCAGGAAAGTCAGGTCAGATCATGTCACGTCAGTTTATCCTCCATCTTCTGTCCCAGGCCACGTCCTTCAGTTATATCTAGATACATATATAAAAGGGACACGTCTGATAATAATAGGTAACCTAATTAAGGAAAAGTTTCGCCCGCCAGTGGCTTGATTGATAAAGCCCCTGGTGGGCGAAACGTTTTCTTAATAAAATGACCTAAAGTTACATTTTTTCCGCATTATATACTTAGTTTAATATAACAAGTGGCTGGCTTCACTCTACTACTGTTGCGCACTCAGTCTTCAGCAACATTAAGAATAGATGTTCACTGCAGCATAGCTCATGTTAGGTAGGTTCTTCTCAAAGCTAACCATTCTCACGTATTTATCTAACCTATTTTTGAAGCTACTCGCCAGATTGTTCCACACGTCTACAATATTGCTAAACCAGACCTTTCCTTCAGCCTTTCTAAATCTGAACTGGCCTAACTAGATAAACCATTATTTCGAGTTCTTTCTTTAGCTAAATATTTGTATCTTTATCTATACCTGTTTTTTTTTTCAATTAGCTCTTTCAGTTCTCCAATAACACTGAGATTAGTTTTAAATATTTTCTGCTCGTGACTCGCCCTGCTGGCATTTCCCCCTCGATTCCTCTGTAAATATTTCTCTGAACCTTCTGTTCTTTATTAGTTCACCTCCCTCCTGGGGTCTTAGATTTTTTTTGTGTGTGGGGGAGGGGAGGGAAAGAAGGGGAGGGGGTTAAGGGGTGGAGGTGTCAGGGTTATTTTGCGGTGAGAGAGATAGCAGCGTCGAATGTGTTTATTTCTCATGACTTGCTTGCGTGCCGCCCTTGTAGTGCCACTTCTCTAGCAGCGGCACTTCCCTGGCACTGTTGCGGCAGCTTTCCTCCGCACATTCTGACATGTGACAACGAATCCAGGAAGTAATCAGCGACACAAATCGCAAGGTTGCACTACAAATCTAGCTGTTTTCAGATTAATAATATTATTATTATTGTATTTACGTGAAGTGAATTGTTCAGCGCAAGTAGTGGAGACTCGATCCTAAGTCCTTTTATAGCAAAACAGACGGTTTATTATTGGAAAAAGATATGTCTGATATGGAAAGTAAAGGAATACCAGTGTCAGTTGGCTTGACGAAGCTCATGCTGAGCGAAACGTTTTGAAACTTTGAATGTTTTATTAGTTGCATATGTGGTTAACCTACCTGTCGTGGGTTGTTGACCTATGTGTCGTGGGCAAGTCTTACCTTCCCTCTGTAGTGGGTAAATCAACGCCTGCACATAATCACTGCTTTCCTTGCATTATTTGCCCCCATGATAAACCATGAAAGCTAAGCAATGTGGCTTACTTCCTTTGTAGGATCTCTGGATCGCCTTTGCGACCCACATCAGGCGACTAAATAGGCTATTATTTACCTTTGAAGAGGGGCGAGACGAGGCTCGCCCACACGCCTCGCCCTGCCTAGCATTCGAACACATGCCCTGTTTGACCGTGAGGCGGACACTGTACCACTGAGCTGCGGGATCTGTATTTTGATTCTCCACACATTGTTTAAAGACTTGCTGACAGTGGTTGCAATACAAACATAAATGTAAGATAACCCAAAGGCGTGTCTTGTTGACATTGTGATGGTCATTTGTACCGTAGTACAGCTGAGTGTGTGTCATGATTTAGATTTTGCCACCGAAGTGGCTAGTTTATTGTGCACCCTATATCCATCCTGTGGACGGTAGCGCAAGAGCATATGGATACACAACTATATATATTTTAGATAAGTTTACAATAATTTAATAAAAAATAAATATATTTTTTTCGTTAGGTTCAGAGTGATTTTTGCGAAATTATTGCATACACAATTTTTCGCTTGCCTTATTCGGCAAGAAGAGCGTTGCTATTTAAGCCAAAATCGCAAGTTTTACCTATTCGGCACGACATATACATATCCTGGGTGCCCGCTACACGTCTCGTCGTGTGTCTGGCACCACCACCACCAACCTCGCTCCGTCGAGTGGGAGTTATCGTGCTTCACGAAGTTGTGTTGATGTACCTTCTCTTGTCTTCCTCTCAACGAGGGTGTTGGTGGAGGGAAGGTGCCATTTTTCCCAAGCACTGTATGACCCCTACGGGTTAACCCCTTCCCCATGAATATAACAATAATCCATTGTCTAATAATTACAGTAGTGATAATTATAGTTGTAATAATTCACTATAATTATTAGGGTGAAGGTGGTGTCGATTATCTCATTGATATACACAAATCACAAAATATATTGACGTTGCTTTAATAAAAGAAAAAAAGAAGCCATGTTTTGCGTAGAGTTGACAAATTGTTACGCAGTATGCTTGAGGAATGTGTGTTGTGTATACCGTAAACCTTATTATTGCGTAACATGAGCGATGAGCCACGCAGCAAGCTGCTGCTGCTGCTGCTGCATGTTGCGGCTGCATGGTGCTATTGCATGCTGCGGCTGCATGCTGCATGTTTTAACCAGATCATGTAATTGTTACATAGCGACCACGCAGGTAGGCAACCAGGGCACAAAGCTTTTCCTTTAGTCGTCCTCAACGGAAGTCTTCCTTCAGTAGGTTCTCTGGAGGAGGGTCCAGCAAGCTGAAGGTAGGAATCTTCCTGGATAGGTGCACGTTCAGGCTGGAGGATTTCCTGTGAATTGCCGTTCATCTTGCAACAGGATGCTTGCTTCCTGCGTGTGCTCCTTGCAACGCATCCAGAAGTGACATTACCAACAGCCTCTCGTCAACACCACAAGCAGGGATGTCAACGTCAGCAGGAATGTCAGCGTCAGCAGGAATGTCAGAATCAGCAGCAGCAGGAACGTCAGTATGAGCAGCAGCAGGGATGCTAATAGCAGCAGCAGCAGCAGTTTGTGCCCACGTGTTGGCCCATTGCCAACACGTGGGCACAAAGACACACAATCCAGAGCAAGATTTTATTTTACACGAATTTTCGCTCAGGATTGAACTTCATGAATTCTAAAAAAAAAAAAAAAAGACTAGCACTTAAATATACATTGAGGCGGAGAAGGGAGGAGAGGTTTACGCCATATGCAGTGAAGACATGGAAGCAGGAGGTTATGTCGCTGGTGGCGTCGTGTGGGTGGGACCTTGTGTGCTTGAAGGTGACCTGGACGTATGTTTACACACAGTTTTGATGACTTCAGGCTGAGGGACTGATTACTTCAAACTCCTCCTGATCTTCAACCATCCTTCTCTGTGCTGGACTGAGGAAGCCACTGGTTGGCGAAACGTTTCAACAATAAAGTTACCATAGTGCTGCACATGTGTGTATAATTCATCACGTTGTCGGCTCTCTGAACATCTACAAACGCTTTTGCTATTCTGAAAGCCTCTAGATTCTCATCGATGTTGTACCTTGACGACGGCTGCTTCGAGACACCTCCTCCTAACCCTATCAACCTCTGTTAGGATGAGTTTGGCCTTGCTCCATTCAGGTTTATCTATGTTTAACTTGTGTGGTTTCAATACACAAATAACCCACATTTAGGAGACACTTATGACGATGTTTCGGTCCTACTTGGACCATTAACTAGTGCAGTTTTGTGTTGTGGACCCTGCATGCATATTTATATTCCTAATATCTGACATGAAGGCTATTCTGCTACACCTGATCATCACTCCTGAAATGGACTTCCCTTAACCTCTCCAAGATTTTATCTGCCTTATTAAACGAGACCCTAAATTTAACTAATTTTCCTTCGGCAAGTCTTTCTTTTAACAAAAATTTATTATTGCAATGAGTTTTCCCTCGAGTGCGATGATAACCAGTCTCTAAACATTGACCCTCTGAAACAAGAGTGTTTGTCCCACATGTGTCACCTAGCTGTGTACACGACGAACTCCTCATCCCTCGAGGTGCTTCCATCTGGGAGAGTTCTACAAGAAACTCAACGCCACGGAACTGTCCATTCAATTTACCCCTGAAGAAGAGAAAGACCGACTCCCTTCCCTGTCCTGATGTCTGTGCACTGAATATACTGAACAGTTAATGTTTAGTATATGCTGGAAACCCACCAACAGAGATGATCTCATACATTTCTACTCTCACCATGATGCCAGGACCAGACGAACTCGTAGATATTTTTTTCTCTAAGCAGCGAGTTTCTCGAAAAAAAGTGCCGGTTCATTCGTTCTCTCTTCTCTCAAATTCCCACTCCATTTTATTTTTGATTAAAGATGTAGAGCACGACACATGTCAAATTTCATTCTTCCCACTGGACAAGCAGCCATTCATCTACTCTCCGGAAGTCCAACATCATGGTAGCAGTAGTGTCCTTCAAAACCATCAAGGACACCCGCCGCAACCTCCTCTGATCTTCCAGCTGCACAACTAACCACCGTATACACCATCCCCTGCACAGACTACAAGTATTAGATGGGCGAGACAACACAGCCTTGATGTCAGATTACAGGAACACACACTCGGTATTCATAACACTATGCATTATATGTAGGGATAAATTCATACAACTTACGGTGTATCAGAGGAAAGTCTCGGGAAGCATCGTCATCAGGGTACATAGCAGCAAGCAGAATGAAGGTGCTTTTAGCCTAGCAAAACCTCTTACACACCTACTGCTAGGTCATCTTCAGATAATGCCACGGTAACCACAGTTCTCTCTTCCCTGTCTTTGCTGCATAATTTTCCCTACTAGAAGCGTAGCAGACAACATAAGCCGAGCTCTCAAAGTAACACCAACGTGACAGTCGCAACATCCATAACCCCAAAGTGAACTTACCAACGCCAACCACCATCACAACAGAAGATAGCGTGCGTATAATGTAGCACTACATTGGCGAAACGACACGCAGCCTTCACACCAGAATCCTCAAGCATAAATATTCATGCAAAACCCTCAATCAGAAGACGCTTGTGTTTATAGAGAAAAACACGCACACCTCGTAGATGGAAGATGTGTACAACTCATCATCAAGGAAGACCACGGGGCTAGAAGCATTGTTTTGACTAAACTTTCATACCGGTCTCCAACACTAGCGTCAAAGGACATTTAATGTTATCAGACTTATCAGCCAAACTCAGCTCGCACGGGGAAGCCCAACAGGTAACAGACGCATCACAGCGACAGATACCTGATTTACTTCATCGCTTGTTCCATTATAGAATGACTTGTTAAAACTGTATCCAGAGTGAAACAGTCTATAATATAAGCTTGTTCTGCACAAAATGTCTTTCTACTACCACCAGATATGCCAGCACCAGTAACAGGCAGAGATGCCAGAAGCGGTCAGAAATTTCGACACTAGCAGAAAGAAGAATGCCAACACCAGCAGGCAGGAGGCGGTAGAGACTGTTGCGGACCAGTATTAAATTTCTCGATGCTTGTTTCCTTGAGTATTTGGCAATATGGTCTCTTGTTTTTATTGTTATGATTATAATAGTGTGGGCCAATAGATGTAGCGACCGAACACCGCCAGCGACCAGACACTTCCAGCGACCGAACGTTGCTGGCTACTGAACACCAAGCGATGGAATACAACCTAGTGATCGTACACTAGCAAGCGACCGAAAAATTAATGACCTCATCGCCAGCGACTGAACACTTTAAACGCCCACACACACTACCAGAGGCTTGGAGTACATGGGACTTTTCTTTGGCTTGCGCAGTGAATTTCGTTACCAGTTTGCAGGAGAGTGGTGTAATAAGCGTGCTTTGCGGCAGGTATGGGTCACTTATGTCACGCTGGGTGGGAAGAACTGCACCTCAGGGAGGAGGAGGGGGCGGCGGTGCGGCCCACTGGGAGAAGGGGGTGTGGAGTGAAGGTCACACTATACACCTCTGGTGGGAGTGAGGGAATTGTGGTGGTCAGTCTAGGAGGGAGGACAGCACGGACTGGTCACCCGTCCTTGTTTCTGAGCTCCGCTGCTGCGCGAAGCCGAGTACTTTTGCCTCGTGATGTGGCTTTGAGACGGACTGTTAAGCCTGACAAGTGCGCTGTGACGGTGAATAGTGTCGACCGTGACGGTGATTAATGGTGGCTACGATGTACTGTGATGGGCTAAGAATATACCTCCTGTACTGTGAATCAAAAACAGCCACGCCTGACACGAGCTAGTCGCTGCTACGACTGATTAAAATCATGCCAGTGTAAATGTTTTGTGTATAAATCTAAATACACAGTTCGTCGCTATCGGTTTAGGAATGAGGGAGAGAGAGAACTGGAAAGAGGTCAAATGTGCGTGCAGTGGGTGATTCTCGTAGCAGAGTTCGACACACGGCATTGTTGCGCTGAAAGGTAGATGCTGATGTAGATCCCATCGAGGAAGAAGTCTCCCAGACTGCCACAGACCCCGTTGAGGAATAGGTTTCCTAGGCTGCTATAGATTCCGTCGAGGAAGAGGTCTCCCAGGCTGCTATAGACCCCGTCGAGGAAGGTCTCCCAGGCTGCTGTAAACCCCTTCGATGAAAGTCTCCCCGGCTGTCACAGACCCCGTCGAAGAAGAGAGGTCTCCGCCAACCGCTGCTGGACCCACGATTGCAGCTTTCTCGTTGAGATCACCATCGTCAACACCACCACCGCAGGGGAAAACTACCCACTTTCATCTCTGGCCGTGCAGGTGAGAGTGAACACACCACCGTGGTCAGTACCCCCACTCCATCGCACTTCCACCCCACACTCTTGTGATCAAAAATACACAGTAATGTGGCTATATACGCTGGTGTGGTTAAATACACTCGCGTGCTTATACAGCGATGTGATCATATGAAGAATTAGACACGTGTGCAACATCTGGATATCTAGTGGCTTTACCAATACAAATTCAAGGACATAATGGGAAGGCAGCAGAAGTATATACAAAAGATGAGATAATTAGTCCCTCAGCCTTTTGTATATAATTCTAATGTCTTCCAATAATGTCCTTGAATTTGTATTGATAAAGCCACTGGAGGGCGAAACGTCTACAATAAAGATACCCAGATGTTGCACATGTCTAATTTTTCATCTTGTTGGTATTGTATATCATACATGTACAACGATGTGATGGTATACAAGGATGGAGGTGGGATGGCGATGTCCGCTCCACATTGTTTTATCGGTAACTACCACGTCTATGGTACCGACAAGGTGAAGGAAAGGACACGTGAGCAAATGCTTTGAAGACATTTTATTAGGAAACGTTTCAGTCTAGGGACCTTGTTCACCCATAATTGGTGTTCATTACAAAACACTGTTCCTCCTACCCGGAGCTCGCACCTAAATATAGTCGTCAGTGGTTCTTGGAATCAATGACTGTAAGTCAGTTTCCGGCGCTTGTTGAGAAAGTGCCTCTTAATCATGTTCTCCGAAGTTATTAAGAATAAATTTTAAGAATTTAGTGATTCTTTGTATATTTCATCTATTCATTCTGTTCTGTCAATGATGTGTTCGCCGATTCAACCTCCTCGCTTCACATGGCAAGTGTCCGGGTTCGATTCCCGGTGAGGGTAGAAACATTGGGCGTGTTTCTTTACACCGGTTGTCTATGTTCCCCATCAGTGAAATGGGTACCTGGGTGTTAGTCGACTGGTGTGGGTAGCATCCTGAGACAAAACTGACCTAATTTGTCCGAAATGCTCTGCATAACAAGCGGCTTTCTATATAGTAATATGTCATTGATGTCAGCTAGGCCTGTATACCTTGTAAATGTACTTGTAGAAATAAAGATGTTGATTTTATTATTATTATTAGCTAACCTAACTGTTTGGTTACTTGTCTTTGAAACTTCTCTTGCCTGTTAATATTGATGTTCGTGCCGGCAGTACGGCTAAGTCAGGAATTCAGGAAGTGATCATACAAGATATCAGTGCAGGTCTACATGCGCTTCCCAGATGAAACATTTACAATCACCATATAATGTGACATCTTTCGAAACAAATCCGAGGTAAATATAATTCATAAACTCAGAGGATCACTATTATTTTATTCTAATCATTGTGTATTTGTATAGTACAACTTGATCCAAGTGGAAAGAAAAAAAATTAAGATTGCATCCATGTACGTTCATACGTGTCATTGACTTTTAGTTATACTTCTGAGGTTTTTCCATAACTTTGTAATATTCCACATTTAACCCGACATTCCTGTGGCTACCACGAAGGTCTTATTGGATGTGGCGTCATCACTTGCAACCACTACCTCAGATTTTGTCATCGACAAGTATTTTCCAGCATTGGTAGTATATTATCAATGAATATGTGGAACATTACTGGTGCTAACACTGAACCCCGCGGCACTCCAGGCGATGTCCTTCAAATGGTACGGGTGTGTTGGCACGGATTACAGTTCGCGTTTTTCTGCCTGGTCTATACGACGTCAAAACTTGAATAAAATTCTAGGGTAGGGAAAGTTATCGTAAGTTGGTATATATCTGCGTGTACCCGACGAAATAACATACAAGGGTCGACTTAGGTCTGTTATCGACCGCATCTATCCCGCCACACTGGACGTCAAGCCACATACATAACGTGTTTATATATGTATGAGATTTATTTCATCCTTCTAAGTCTGTGATAGTTACTGCTTGCTGTGTTTAAGTGTTGTAATTAGCAAGATAAAGTAAATCTATCATTCTCAAGGATTTGAAAGTCGGAAAATATGGATTTCTGCCGAGAGGCATAATTACTGAGAGGCAAACATTACAGCATGTAAACTGTATACCAGCAGTCAAGAATGGAAAATATACAACTCTCACTGTACATAACCTTGTTGATAATTTATTTATTGGGTTTAAAACCAATTAACTACACGAGGCCTGGTCACCCTCCAGGTAGGGTCATTTAGACTATGTATACTGTACACACTCAGGAATAAATTAATTTCTAAAACTAGGATCGGGGTAAACTCACTCTCAGTATTTATATATTGAGATATATACACACCTTTTGTGTATATACCCTAAGCAATCGATAGTAACTGGCTTTGAAAAAATATAAAAACCTGTGTTATTATTTGTAATCAATTCTGCATCATATAAAGTTTAATAAAAGACCACGATGCAAATAAATCTGTTTAATGATAACAAATAACTACAACATGTCATTACTTAAAGCTGACAGGGCTAAATACTGATGTCATGACACGTTTATATAGCTCAGTTAGAGCACCAACCTTCAGGATACAGCCACTGCTGCAGGCTTGGTTACACATTCTGATGCACTGATGTGCATCAGGACTTCTGTAGGCTTTCAGATCCTTCATAGTGCAGGGAGAGACGAAGCTTACCACACATGTATCACGGGTACGAAATCGGCAACAGGCCAGCTGTCAACAGGCCAGCTGTCAATAGGCACACAGTGTTCCAACTTCCCAGATGAAGTTGCTATATATCTCAACAAAGTTCGCTTGAGACTGTCAAGCAAGGTACTTGGCAGGTTTTCGAGAGCGTGTTTTAAACAAACCACCGTACTGGTGTGGCTCGTGAGTCATGGTGAGCGTGTTTTATTTTGCATTGAATGTAGTTTTCGTTTATCACATATTCTTCTCAGTACAAGATCACGAGGCTGGACGACCAATATGGCTAACAAGTCACAAGTCATTGCTAAACCTCCAAACGCATTAAACCGGACGATAGTTTGCTGCCTAACACTCTATGCTCTATTTTGACACACACACACACACACACACACACACACACACACACACACACACACACACACACACACACACACACACACACACACACACGACAGCCAACACGGTTTCAGGAACTGGAAATCCTGTGTCACAAACCTACTGGAGTTCTATGACAGGGTGACAGCAGTAAGACAAGAGAGAGAGGGGTGGGTCGATTGCATTTTCTTGGACTGTAAGAAGGCGTTTGACACAGTTCCACACAAGAAATTAGTGCAAAAGCTGGAGGACCAGGCAGGGATAACAGGGAAGGCACTCCAATGGATCAGGGAATACCTGTCAGGAAGACAGCAGCGAGTCATGGTACGTGGCGAGGTGTCAGAGTGGGCGCCGGTGACGAGTGGGGTTCCACAGGGGTCAGTCCTAGGACCAGTGCTGTTTCTGGTATTTGTGAACGACATGACGGAAGGAATAGACTCCGAAGTGTCCCTGTTTGCAGATGATGTGAAGTTGATGAGAATAATTCAATCGGATGAGGACCAGGCAGAACTACAAAGGGATCTGGACAGGCTGCAAGCCTGGTCCAGCAATTGGCTCCTGGAGTTCAACTCCACCAAGTGTAAAGTCATGAAGATTGGGGAAGGGCAAAGAAGACCGCAGACAGAATACAGTCTAGGGGGCCAGAGACTACAAACCTCACTCAAGGAAAAAGATATTGGGGTGAGTATAACACAGGCACATCTCCTGAGGCGCACATCAACCAAATAACTGCTGCAGCATACGGGCGCCTAGCAAACCTAAGAACAGCATTCCGACATCTTAATAAGGAATCGTTCAGAACCCTGTACAGTGTGTACGTTAGGCCCATATTGGAGTATACAGCACCAGTTTGGAACCCACACCTAGCCAAGCACGTAAAGAAACTAGAGAAAGTGCAAAGGTTTGCAATAAGACTAGTCCCGGAGCTAAGGGATATGTCCTACAAAGAGAGGTTAAGGGAAATCGACCTGACGACACTGGATGACAGGAGAGAAAGGGGGGACATGACAATGACATATAAAATACTGGGAGGAATTGACAAGGTGGACAGAAAAAGAATGTTCCAGAGATGGGACACAGCAACAAGGGGACACAGTTGGAAGTTGAAGACTCAGATGAATCACAGGGATGTTAGGAAGTATGTCTTCAGTCACAGAGTGGTCAGGAAGTGGAATAGTTTGGGAAGCGATGTAGTGGAGGCAGGATCCATACATGGCTTTAAGAAGAGGTATGATAAAACTCATGGCGTAGGGAGAGTGACCCAGTAGCGGCCAGTGAAGTGGCGGGGCCAGGAGCTATGACTCGACCCCTGCAACCACAACTAGGTGAGTACACACACACACACGACATACACGCATCGTAAGACATTTGGTCAAGAAATAACAAATATTTGATTTAGAAATGATTAAAGAACACAAAGGCACAATACCGTGACTAGAACAATACACAGATAACCCACACATAGGAGAAAGAAACTTAATGACGACGTTTAGGTCCGACTTGGACCATCGACTAATTAAAGGTCAAAGTCGGACCGAAACGTCGTCATAAAGTTTTTCTACCATGTGCTGGTTATTTGTGAATTGGTATTAATTATCTTGCCGTGAAAAATAATTGTGTTCAGGTGCGGAGAAATGTAGTGATGAGTGTTTCCTGGGTGTCCTAGGTGGAGTGTAAGTAGGACCTGCCCAGTATGGGTCAGTAGATGAATGAGGCACATGCACAACACTGATATCTTCAGTTCCGAAACGTTTCGCCTGTCCAGCAGAGGCTTCTTCAGTCGTATTCAGCGGTGACTAAAATAGTGTCGACAAGTTGAACGAGACTGTGTTGAGTCCCTCAGTCTTGGTGAAGTTGTTCACTTCCACAGCGTTCGTCTCTTGTTATAATAATTGTCCAGTGGACCTGAGGAAGTCATCTGTGGCAGAGGGTCACTCTCTTGTATTGATGTATTTTGAAGAGAATGTTGCTGTTGGAGGCTAGGATACACTGCTGTTGGAGGCAGGATACACTGCTGTTGGAGGTTAGGATACACTGCTGTTGGAGGCAAGGATACACTTCTGTTGGAGGCAAGGATACACTGCGTTGGAGGCAGGATACACTGCCGTTGGAGGCAAGGATACACTTCTGTTGGAGGCTAGGATACACTGCGTTGGAAGATATTCTGTTGGAGGCTAGGATACACTGCTTTTGGAGGCTAGGATACACTGTGTTGGCAGGATAGCTGTTGGGCAAGGATACACTGCGTTGAGGCAGGATACACTGTTGTTGAGGCAAAGGGTACACTGTTGTTGGAGGCAAGGATACACTGTTGTTTTAGGCAAGGATACACTGTTGTTGGAGGCAAGGATACACTGTTGTTGGAGCAAGGATACTGTTGGAGGCAAGGATACACTGTTGTTGGAGGCAAGGATACACTGTTGTTGGAGGCAAGGATACACTGTTGGAGGCAAGGATACACTGTTGTTGGAGGCAAGGATACACTGTTGTTGGACAAGTATACACTGCTGTTGGAGGCAAGGATACACTGCGGTTGGAGGCAAGGATACACTGTTGTTGGAGGCAAGGATACACTGTTGTTGGAGGCAAGGATACACTGTTGTTGGAGGCAAGGATACACTGTTGTTGGAGGCAAGGATACACTGTTGTTGGAGGCAAGGATACACTGTTGTTGGAGGCAAGGATACACTGATTGTTGGAGGCAAGGATACACTGCTGTTGGAGGCAAGGATACACTGTTGTTGGAGGCAAGGATACATGTTGGAGGCAAGGATACACTGTTGTTGGAGGATACACTGTTGGGAGCAAGATACACTGTTGTTGGAGGCAAGGATACACTGTTGTTGGAGGCAAGGATACACTGTTGTTGGAGGCAAGGATACACTGTTGTTGGAGGCAAGGATACACTGTTGTTGGAGGCAAGGATACACTGTTGTTGGGAAGGATACACTGTTGTTGAGGATACACTGTTGTTGGAGGCAAGGATACACTGTTGTTGGAGGCTAGGATACACTGTTGTTGGAGGCAAGGATACACTGTTGTTGGAGGCAAGGATACACTGCTATTTGGAGGCAAGGATACACTGTTGTTGGAGGCAAGGATACACTGCTGTTGGAGGCAAGGATACACTGCTGTTGGAGGCAAGGATACACTGCTGTTGGAGGCAAGGATACACTGCTGTTGGAGGCAAGGATACACTGCTGTTGGAAGGCAGAGGATACACTGCTGTTGGGAGGCTAGGATACTATTGAGGCAGTACAGCTGTTGGAGGCAAGGATACACTTTGGGGCTGGTATTTTTGGAGGCAAGGAATACTGTGTTGAGGAGGATACACTGCTGTTGTTGGAGGCAACATTATGATTACTATGAATTTTGGAGTTCCGAAGCTGCAGGTCTGTGTACGACATATTCGCTGGTTGACCTGGCCATCACAGCCTGGTTGACCTGGCCATCACAGCCTGGTTGACCTGGCCATCACACCTTGGTTGACCTGGCTCTTGATGGAGATAGTGGCCCAGTTTTCTTCCTGAAGACTTAAATTGCTTTTGCAGTATTTCTGTTTCCTGATGATGGTGAGGAAGTGAGGGGAAATGAGGGTGAGGAAGTGAGGGGAAATGAGGTGAGGAAGTGAGGGGAAATGAGGGTGAGGAAGTGAGGGGAAATGAGGGTGAGGAAGTGAGGGGAAATGAGGGTGAGGAGGTTAGAAGAACAAGGGTGGGGAAGTGACGGAGGGTGGGGGAATAACGTAGGGGTGACGGAGGGGGAAAGTGACGGTCGGTGGTGACGGAGGGGAGGAAGTGACGGTCGGGGGTGACGAGGAAGAAATCTCTCCGTAAACATGACCTGAATGTACGTGTCATTATCTCCTTTCTGATTACTTAATAAACACCAGCAATGATGACATTGTATCCCCCGTCATGTGTTACTGTTACCACCAGTGTGTGTATCCCCCGTCATGTGTTAGTTACCACCAGTGTGTGTATCCCCCGTCATGTGTTACTGTTACCACCAGTGTGTGTATCCCCGTCATGTGTTACTGTTACCACCAGTGTGTGTATCCCCCGTCATGTGTTAGTTACCACCAGTGTGTGTATCCCCGTCATGTGTTACTGTTACCACCAGTGTGTGTATCCCCCGTCATGTGTTAGTTACCACCAGTGTGTGTATCCCCGTCATGTGTTACTGTTACCACCAGTGTGTGTATCCCCGTCATGTGTTACTGTTACCACCAGTGTGTGTATCCCCGTCATGTGTTACTGTTACCACCAGTGTGTGTATCCCCGTCATGTGTTACTGTTACCACCAGTGTGTGTATCCCCGTCATGTGTTAGTTACCACCAGTGTGTGTATCCCCGTCATGTGTTACTGTTACCACCAGTGTGTGTATCCCCTTAGTCTTTACTACCACCACCTTCACTTAGTCTTTACTACCACCACCTTCACTTAGTCTTTACTACCACCACCTTCACTTAGTGCCTTTCACGCACAATCCCAAGACTGAAAAAATAACTTTCTAACTTCGCTAGGGCTCTTTTTTTGTCTATATTCCCTGTGTATATGCAAAACTACCACTGTGATTATATATATATATATATATATATATATATATATATATATATATATATATATATATATATATATATATATATATATATACACGCACACACACATAATTCTCTGACTCTATCTTCATTACATACTCAAAATATTCCGAGGTGTGAAGGTGACGTACTTATGTACAAGGCCAGACACAGTTATGCGAAAATTGTTGAAGAGATTAAACGTAAACATTTTTTGGATTCCCTTTCAAATACGGATCCGGAAGCATGACAAAGTCGATGACTTGGATTACCAGTGAACGAAGAGAATGTTGAATGTTTCAGTCGTTGTGTTGACATTCTTCTCATTAGTTTCATGTCATCAGCGAAGAACGATAAACAGTACTAGATCTCCTCTGGTAGACTCCAGGTATATTATGAAGAAGCAAAGGCCCTAGTGTCGATCCTTGGCGAACCCGTCCCTTACCATCACAGTCCTGCCTATCATTGGCCAGTAGGCCTACTGCCGTGTTTATTCTCGTAATCTGCCCTACATTCTTTAGGTGAGCATTAATTCACAGGGGGTGCTGCCACCCTCCGTCACTTTGCTGGCAGTCCTGGTCATACCTGCTCTGTTACCTGTTATTTTATTGTTGCAGGTGCCGGCGATAGTCGTTCCCGCGACCAGGTCGCATTCCAGCTCTCCTAGTTGCGGATCTGATCAATCAGCCTATTTATTCTAGCACGCAGTCTGGAACTTCCTGGAAGGATCCTTCAAGCTTGTTCTTGAGGGCATGTGTCTCGTGTTAGGTCTCTCCAGTGTACTGTGCGAGTGTGTTAGATCTCTCAAATGTTGTGTGCGAGAGTATTGGGTCTCTCCAATACACCGTACATATGTGCCAAATCATGTATTCCTGCTCACGCGCCTCAGTGCAAATGCTGATACCTTCAGTAAGTAGCAACAGTCACTAAGCTACGATCGGAACATCTTACACTCTCTCTCTCTCTCTCTCTCTCTCTCTCTCTCTCTCTCTCTCTCTCTCTCTCTGCCTCTCTCTCTCTGCTCTCTCTCTCTCTCTCTCTCTCTCTCTCTCTCTCTCTCTCTCTCTCTCTCTCTCTCTCTCTCTCTCTCTCTCTCTCTCTCTCACACAAAAAAAAGTTGTTGGTATTCCCACACAAGTAATGATGGTATCGCCACGCACGTTATGTCGGTATCGCCACGCACGTTGTTTATGATGGTATCCCCAGCCCCAGGGCTTCCCTCAATCTCTATCCATCACAAGAATCACACAATGACTAGGTGATATACTTTGTACCTGGTGTGCTCACCACCACCACCATCCTAACACACTTCACCATCACCACCCACTACACTCGCCACAACCACCACCCCCAACCCTCACCACTATCACCCTCCCCCACCCAAGATTCCCCACCACCACCTTTGGGCATGGCACGGGTGGGTGGCGTGTGCTGACTAAGTGTGGCTCCATAATGAGTTGTTGTGATGCATCAGAACGATCCATGTTTCTTCCCATCCTCTCTCTCTCTCTCTCTCTCTCTCTCTCTCTCACTTGTGCAAAGAGAGTCGTACCTGCAGGAATCATTCAAGTGTTTGGTAAAAGGTATCTGTGTACCTAATATTAATTTAAAAAAAAATGCTGTCTTGGTTCGTCTCGCCTCTCTCCTGTCTCCCTCGCCTTCCTCTCGTCTCTTCTCTCTAACATCAACTTTCCTGGAACGAAATCTTTGAAGCTGCAGTAGCTGCTGAATCCATAATGGAATACTTGACCGTATCCTCATTACCCTACTAACGTCTCCCATCTTTGACACATCAATTCCATGTGTAAAACCCATCCCGTGCTGTGTGTGAAACTTGTGTTTTTCTCGATAATTGCGTTAGTATTCCTCTCTACAGAATCCCATGTATATATTTCTTCTGGCTAATAAAAAAACAGGAACATCGTCATTCACACACACACACACATACACACACAGAACAAATAAAGTTAAGATAGAGACGGTCCCTAGCTTACGTCTCCCCAGCTGACCATCATCTAGCAAGCTGGTTTCCAAGGTTGGTATCTGGAAGTAAACACGCGTGGTGCAGAGACTCTGGTTACCTGCAAATAATAGTCTAACCAAGAGTTAAGGATAACTATTAATTCCCAATTTACCTCGGACTACAGACAGTAGGATCACTAAGGACTATATTGATATACTAAATATGTGGGGGTTTGCACCCCTTCTTTGTATACCTTTGACCAAGCCAAGGTATACAAAGGAGAGGTGCGAACCTCTCGTAACTTGCAATAATCTTAGTTAAGATGAATGAGTAATTGATCAGGGGATGGCCACCCATAGCTTTTAGCTAAAAAATGGATGTCAGAAAATGCTTTAATCTGCGCTGAATCGTCGACATATGCAATAAAATGACAGGGCTCTGTGATACTAGTCATGTGTCTAGGGCACTGTCATTTTGTGGCCCTACGGCCACAGAATGACAGTGGAGCAGTCTGCAAGGAAACAGCAGTGACGGCCTTCGGGGAAGTAGCAGTGACAGCTTGCAGGAAGAAAGTACCAACATTGACCACGACGTTGACAGCAGCGTCAGTAGCCAGTTAAAAAAGCAGCTGTTGACACATCAGCTGCAGGCAGAGCACAGGCGACAGCTGGGATAAGCACCATGAAGGCACAGAGGAGCATGATTATGCTGAGTGACCTTATGAAGCATGTTGTGTATTCTCGGAGTGCTCTGCCTTGCCCTGCCCTGCCCTGCCCTGCCCTGCCCTGCCCTGCCCTGCCCTGCCCTTCCCGACCCCCTACCCCAACCACCTACCCCAACCACCTACCCCAACAGCCTGCCCAGGCCAGCTCTCCCTGCCTCCTGCACCCTAGCCTGCCCACCTGGGCAACCCCAGAGTCATGCTTCTTCCCCGAACTATTGCCCTTACCTCTCCGCCCACACTGTCCGCCCACACTGCTTTCTACACTAACTGCCCACACTGCCGTTCTCGCCGAGAGAGAGAGAGAGAGAGAGAGAGAGAGTGAGAGTGAGAGTGAGAGTGTGTGTGTGTGTGAGAGAGAGAGAGTTCTGTACCTTAAAATACAAGGACAAAATCTGTTAATCTTGTAGAATCGTTAAATTTTAGTTGAAAATGTATCTCGTTGATGTTTCAACGTTCTATGTTTCACCTTGCAACGTGCTATCGTGCCCTTGTAAACAAAGCACACTTTGAAAAAGAAACTTTAGGATGAAGGCTCTCTTGCATGTTGAAAGGTCAGTGATTATATATATATATATATATATATATATATATATATATATATATATATATATATATATATATATATATATATATATATATAAAGTTTAATGATTCTACAGGATTAGCCATGATTTTTTTTATTGTATTTTAATATGTAAAAAAAAGTCAGTCTCTCTCTCCCCCTCCCCTGTTTTTTTGCAGGATGCCCTTCAGACATTCTCTCCAGACAAATCGGGTATGTAGCTTTCTCTTAGCCTCCCTCCCTCCCTCCCTACTTGCCTACCTATGTACCTTCCTACCTACCTCATGGGTTGCATCTTGGCACCTCCCTTTCTCCCCCTTCTTACATATCTTCTTTATTAATCTACCTTGTCACTCATCTCCGTCAGTCCCCCATCCGTCAGTTCCTCATATCCATATCTTTGGCCATCAATTCATTATTTGTCCATCTCTCTTCCATCTATGATTTCACTCGTCCATCTTCCCTCCAGCCATCCATACATTTTTTTTCATGTCTCTACCCCCACACTCCCCATCTATTTAAAGAACCCTCCATCCATACATTTGTATCTTCATTCATGGATTCAGATCCCTCTACTCTTCCTCACCTGTTAAATAATCACCCCTTCCCTCTGTCTGTCTGTCTCTGTCTGTGTCTGTCTCTGTCTCTGTCTCTCTCTCTCCGACTCCAACATATTCTAAATAAATATTCAACACTAGTGTTCACTACGGAAAACTAAACAGTATACCCAGAGTCCATACATATGGCCAAGCTTCCTTACACCTGCTTCCCTGTTCAATTAGTGCATCTGCTGCCTCCGTTCACTTAGCAGAACACTGCTGCCCTCGTTCAATCTTAATATCTTGCCAAAAATGCCCTCTAAACACTTTTACTCTAGTCAAAACACCAAGACCAAACACTCACCCAGCGACACTTTCTTTCATCAAATATTGCACTCACACCACTTTGAACAATATTATCATCTTTTGCAACAAGCAAGTTGAACTGCCTCTCATCAAAGCTCTGACACAAGGGAACACTGGAGTCGCCACAGTAACCAGTATATCCATCAAAGGCCTCACTAAGACCGTAGTAGATTATCTTGAACCAGTCAGTACAGGGATTTACATAATCCCTCGTAGAGGCAGTGACAAGGTATACAACAGGGGAAACTGCAAAGACTAGGAACACGTTTTAAGTAAACTCTTCTGCACGTGCAGGTGTGGCAACGTAAACAACGCATGTGTACATCACTGGAACACCACCCGCCATTACCAGACTCCCGCAGACAAGAATGCCTTGAAGCATCATTAATCTCCACTTCATCCTCTGGTGCACACAACAGAGATAGCTTTGTCACCTCTTGAAATATTAGCACGAAGCCTCATTAAAACGATGAATCCCTCCAAGAGCACATGAAGTCACTTCTGTACAATATTGTCATGAACCAGCAGGTCGTCTGCAGTGTTTATATTCTTAATTCCAGCGTTTCCACCCCTTCCCCGATACTGGGTCACCTAACGCGGTGTTGGGGTTTGTGGTCTGTGTCCAGGGGCAGGTGCCTCTTGTCTAGGAAGGGTGCCACTCTCCCCACAGGGTTCTCACATGACTAAGAACCCAGCGTAAATGGTGGGGAATATTCCCCCTTTCGTGTAAATTTGCTCACACTCCTGGCCGATGACATGGAACGTTTTACGGACGAGGATTTGCAGAATGCGAAAAAATTTTTTTTTGAATAGTTTTACTTGCTTTGTGATTATGATTTACTTAACAAGACAGTGACTTGGTCACGGCGTTGACAGTTTAAATTTGATAAATATTAAAATGAAATATATTTAAAGCTCTGAATAACCAAAAGTTTTTTAATGCTTAAAGTTCGTGGAGAGCGAAACGTAGCTAGTTGCTTTTGTTTTCTTTTACCTAACATATTGTTGGTAACTTTATCATTATACATAAAATAGACACGAGGAAGATGAAATTCAGAGGGTACCACAAACAGTAGGAAAACATTTGAGCTTTGAACAGGGAGAAGTATACAAGCAAAAACACTCAACGATGAGCTGTTGTAAGATGTGAACTGAATGCTCAGTAGTCCTGTCAGACGAGTGTAAAACAAACATGTTAAACGCTTTGCACTCTGACAGGACTGGTCATCTTCTGTGTCTACATGAACACGTAAGATGACGGGCCAGTCTCTCTCTCTCTCTCTCTCTCTCTCTCTCTCTCTCTCACACACACACACACACACACACACACACACACACACACACACACACACACATTCAGTATACCCTTTACATTCTTGTGATTTTCTTAATAGTTGTTATTTCTGTAGTATTTCCTCTCCAGGTTAGGAGGCTCCGGTCTGAGATCGGGCCAGAAAAGAGACCATCCCTCTTCCCACCACCAGGTAGCAAAGACCACAACCTCTGTTTCCGGCTCTTATGACCAATATATCCTCATTTAATGAGAATTTTTTTTAGACTATTTCCAAAGTCAATCTCTAAACATTGCCTGTGAAGTTTGATAATGCCATTTTCTTTTTTGTGTGTTAGATTTTCTTTGATTGGGAAAGAGAAAGTTACATAAATCTCTACGAAAATTTATTTAGTCACATATAAACGAGGCGGTGGCTGAGCATTACCAGAGAACGTTCAAATCTGCGCGAGTATCACTCGTATTGACAGAATGAATTGATAAGAGAGGCAGAGAGAGAGGACTAAAACGGTAGGTCAGTCTGAGAGAGGAAGTGGTTGAAATTCTTGGAGAAGAGGTAAGAAGGAACTAGAGGGAGGTTTACTGGAAGAGAGAGAAAGAGGGAAACAGGAGGAGATGGGTACTGAAGGGCAGATGAAGGGTATTTAGAGGGCAAGGAAGGGTGTTGAGAGAGAGGGGAGGGCCATGCACAAGTTGACCTTGACTGCCCCCTAACCCTCCGTCGCCCTCGTCTGGGTTCTCTAGGACATGCTTATCAATGCTCATCTCCCCCTCCCCTCTCTCTTACAACCTCTCCCTGTCCCCTACCTCACCTTCTCCCCCTCTCATTGCCCCCCCCCCGTCTCCACCTCTCACCATAACATCTATAATGGAAACACAAACTAATGGTAAAGAATTATTGGATATTCAGTTAGTGAAAAAACTTCATCACGGGAAAACTCAGACTATATAGAAAGATAAGCTTACACTGTGTTAAGCTTAGGCTGTGATAAGCTTACCCTGTGAAAAACTTGTATGGTGATAAGGTTAGAGAGGGATAAACTTAGATTGGGATATGCAGGCTTTAGGAGGGAGGGGGGGAATGACAACTACTTGGTTGCGTATGACTGGCCTCTTTGGATTTTCCAAAAGGCAGGTAGATAGTTTTTGTACAAAATCCAGGTATGAACGATTTTCTCTCTCTCTCTCTCTCTCTCTCTCTCTCTCTCTCTCTCTCTCTACGCATGCGAGGTTTCTCTCCCTTAAAAAAAGAACACCTCCCTTTCTCAGGCACTTAAACAGAGGAGCGAATTTGCTCTTTAAATTTCCATTCTTGCACTTTTGTCTCTTAACGTGTCTTGTGTAATATATTTTTAATTATCCTGTGACCTTGACTGCCTCAGTTACGCTCATCGTACCAAACACATGATTTTTGTTTATTCATTTCCCGCCTTGGAAATCATTCCCAGGATAAGAAATAAAAAACATTGAAATTATGAGAGTTTCATGGTTTAATTTAATAGGCTTAAAATCTACCGACCGTTTCCTTGAGCAGATCTACCTGGACTTCCTACTCATTTCTGCAGCATTGGAAGCTCCTGGTGGTGTTGATTACAACATAAAAGGCCTAGAGCTGTGATTCAACTCCCTGTTGTTGTTTTGCATCATGTATCACTTGTTCGTGATTTTTGATCGTATTTATATATATATATATATATATATATATATATATATATATATATATATATATATATATATATATATATATATATTAGTGTGTGTGTATGTATGTCGTACCGAATAGGTAAAACTGGTCAATTCGCAAGAACTCGTTTAAAATTAAGTTCTTTCTAAAAAATTCTTATACGTTTAAAGATATTTATTTTTTTAATTTATGTTGATGTAAAAATTAATGATTTTGTACTAAAATAACCTTAGAAAACTTACCTAACCTTATTATAACAAGCGCAATTTAATTTAGCCTAATCCAACTAAATATATTTTAGATAAGTTTTACAAACACAATGAAATATATTTTTCGTTAGGTTCAGAATGATTTTTGCGAAATTATTGCATACACAAATTTTCGCTTGCCCTATTCGGCAAGAAAAGCGTTGCTATTTAAGCCAAAATAGCAAGTTTTACCTATTCGGCATTATTATATATATATATATATATATATATATATATATATATATATATATATATATATATATATATATATATATATAGTAGGTAGTAGGTTGGTAGACAGCAACCACCCAGGGAGGTACTACCGTCCTGCCAGGTGACTGTGAAACAGAAACCTGAAACTGTTTTACATGATGGTAGGATTGCTGGTGTCTTTTTTCTGTCTCATAAACACGCTGGAAAACAGGTATATCTAGCTACTTCTACTTACACTTTAGGTCACACTACACTGGCATACACATGCATATATATACATACACACATCTAGGTTTTTCTTCTTTTCTTAATAGCTCTTGTTCTTTTTATTTTCTCTATTGTCCATGGGGAAGTGGAAAAGAATCTTTCCTCCGTAAGCAATGCGTGTCGTATGAGGCGACTAAGATGCCGGGAGCAATGGGCTAGTAACCCCTTCTCCTGTACAAATCTACTAAAAACGAGAAGAAGAAAAACTTTATAAAACTGGGTTGTCTGAATGTGCGTGGATGTAGTGCGGATGATAAGAAAGAAATGATTGCCAATGTTATGAATGGAAAGAAGTTGGATGTCCTGGCCCTAAGCGAAACAAAGCTGAAGGGGGTAGGCGAGTTTCAGTGGGGAGAAATAAATAGGATTAAGTCAGGAGTATCTGAGAGAGTTAGAGCTAAGGAAGGGGTAGCAATAATGTTGAAGGATCAGTTATGGAAGGAAAAGAGGGAATATGAATGTGTAAATTCAAGGATTATGTGGATTAAAATAAGGGTCGGATGCGAAAAGTGGGTCATAATAAGCGTGTATGCACCTGGAGAAGAGAGGAGTGTAGAGGAGAGAGAGAGATTTTGGGAGATGTTAAGCGAATGTATAGGAACTTTTGAACCAAATGAGAGAGTAATTGTGGTAGGGGACCTAAATGCTAAAGTGGGAGAAACATGCAGAGAGGGTGTAGTAGGTACGTTTGGGGTGCCAGGTGTAAATGATAATGGGAGCCCTTTGATTGAACTTTGTATAGAAAGGGGTTTAGTTATAGGTAATACATATTTTAAGAAAAAGAGGATAAATAAGTATACAAGATATGATGTAGGGCGTAATGATAGTAGTTTGTTGGACTATGTATTGGTAGATAAAAGACTGTTGAGTAGACTTCAGGATGTACATGTTTATAGAGGGGCCACAGATATATCAGATCACTTTTAGTTATAGCTACAGTGGGAGTAAAAGGTAGATGGGATACAAGGAAAATAGAATCAGTAAGTAAGAGAGAGGTGAAGGTTTATAAACTAAAAGAGGAGGCAGTTAGGGTAAGATATAAACAACTATTGGAGGATAGATGGGCTAGTGAGAGTGTAGGCAATGGGGTTGAAAATGTATGGGATAGATTTAAAAATGTAGTGTTAGAGTGTTCAGCAGAAGTTTGTGGTTACAGGCGAGTGGGTGCGGGAGGGAAGAGGAGCGATTGGTGGAATGATGATGTAAAGAGAGTAGTAAGGGAGAAAAGTTAGCATATGAGAGATTTTTACAAAGTAGAAGTGATGCAAGGAGGGAAGAGTATATGGAGAGAAAAGAGAGGTTAAAAGAGTGGTGAAGCAATGAAAAAAGAGAGCAGATGAGAGAGTGGGTGAGATGTTATCAGCAAATTTTGTTGAAAATAAAAAAAAGTTTTGGAATGAGATTAATAAGTTGAGGAAGCCTAGAGAACAAATGGATTTGACAGTTAAAAATAGGAGAGGAGAGTTATTAAATGGAGAGTTAGAGGTATCGGGAAGATGGAGAGAATATTTTGAGGAGTTGTTAAATGTTGATGAAGACAGGGAAGCTGTGATTTCGTGTGTAGGGCAAGGAGGAATAACATCTTGTAGGAGTGTGGAAGAGCCAGTTGTGAGTGTAGGGGAAGTTCGTGAGGCAGTTGGTAGAATGAAAGGGGGTAAGGCAGCTGGGATTGATGGGATAAAGATAGAAATGTTAAAAGCAGGTGGGGATATAGTTTTGGAGTGGTTGGTGCTATTATTTAATAAATGTATGGAAGAGGGTAAGGTACCTAGGGATTGGCAGAGAGCGTGTATTGTTCCTTTGTATAAAGGCAAAGGGGACAAAAGAGAGTGCAAAAATTATAGGGGAATAAGTCTGTCGAGTGTACCTGGTAAAGTGTATGGTAGAGTTATTATTGAAAGAATTAAGAGTAAGACAGAAAGTAGGATAGCAGATGAACAAGGGGGCTTTAGGAAAGGTAGGGGGTGTGTAGACCAAGTGTTTACAGTGAAACATATAGGTGAACAGTATTTGGATAAGGGTAAAGATGTTTTTGTGGCATTTATGGATTTGGAAAAGGCGTATGATAGGGTAGATAGGGGGCAATGTGGCAGATGTTGCAGGTGTATGGAATAGGAGGAAGGTTACTGAAAGCAGTAAAGAGTTTTTATGAGGATAGTGAGGCTCAGGTTAGAGTGTGTAGGAGGGAAGGGGACTATTTCCCAGTAAAAGTGGGCCTTAGACAACGATGTGTGATGTCACCGTGGTTGTTCAATATATTTATAGATGGGGTTGTAAGAGAAGTGAATGCGAGGGTCTTGGCAAGAGGTGTTGGGCTAAAAGATAAAGAAGCAAATACAAAGTGGGAGTTGTCACAGTTGCTTTTGCTGATGACACTGTGCTTTTGGGAGATTCTGAAGAGAAGTTGCAGAGGTTGGTGGATGAATTTGGTAGGGTGTGTAAAAGAAGAAAATTGAAAGTGAATATAGGAAAGAGTAAGGTGATGAGGATAAAAAATAATAGGTGACGAAAGATTGGATATCAGATTGGAGGGAGAGAGTATGGAGGAGGTGAATGTATTCAGATATTTGGGAGTGGACATGTCGGCGGATGGGTCTATGAAGGATGAGGTGAATCATAGAATTGATGAGGGGAAAAGGGTGAGTGGAGCACTTCGGAGTCTGTGGAGACAAAGAACCTTGTCCATGGAAGTAAAGAGGGAATGTATGAGAGTATAGTTATACCAACGCTCTTATATGGGTGTGAAGCATGGGTGATGAATGTTGCAACGAGGAGAAGGCTGGAGGCAGTGGAAATGTCATGTCTGAGGTCAATGTGTGGTGTGAATATAATGCAGAGAATTCGGAGTTTGGAAATTAGGAGGAGGTGCGGGATTACCAAAACGATTGTCCAGAGAGCTGAGGAGGGGTTGTTGAGGTGGTTTGGACATGTAGAGAGAATGGAACGAGACAGAGTGACTTCGAGAGTGTATAAATCTGTAGTGGAGGGAAGGCGGGGTAGGGGTCGGCCTAGGAAAGGGTGGAGGGAGGGGTAAAGGAAGTTTTGTGTGCGAGGGCTTGGACTTCCAGCAAGCATGTGTGAGCGTATTTGATAGGAGTGAATGGAGACAAATGGTTTTAATACTTGACGTGCTGTTGGAGTGTGAGCAAAGTAACATTTATGAAGGATTCAGGAAACCGGCAGGCCGGACTTGAGTTCTGGAGATGGGAAGTACAGTGCCGGCACTCTGAAGGAGGAGTGTTAATGTTGCAGTTTTATAACTGTAGTGTAAAGCACCCCTCTGGCAAGACAGTGATGGAGTGAATGATGATGAAAGTTTTTCTTTTTCGGGCCACCCTGCCTTGGTGGGAATCGGCCGATGTGTTAATAAAAATAAAAAATATATATATATATACATACATATACACACACACACACACACACACACACACACACACACACACACACACACACAACAAACCGGCCGTATCCCACCGAGACAAGGTGGCCCAAAAAGAAAAAGGAATGTTTCTCTTAAAATTTAGTAATATATGCAGGAGAAGGATTTACTAGCTCCTTGCTCCCGGCATGTTAGTCGCCTCTTACGACACACACAGCTTACGGAGGAAGAATTATATTCCACTTCCCCATGGAGATAAGCGGAAATAAACAAAAACTAGTAAGTAAATTAAAGAAAACTCAGAGGGGTGTTCATATATATGCTTGTACATACATGTGTAGTGTGACCTAAGTGTATATATATATATGTGTATATATATATATATGTGTGTATATATATATATATATATATATATATATATATATATATATATATATATATATATATATATATATATAAATTTATTATAATACTGCTACTCTCACGGCATGTACACACATTAAGAGATTTACTCTTCGGAGTAAATTTGTATAGTTTATCTTGAATGTATATAAGTAGAAAAGAGCTAATTCCTTTTATGTTTCTGATAATGGCAGAACTTTGTAGATTTTAATGTGACAGGTTTACATTTGAGAGAGAGACAGAGAGAGACACAGACAGACAGACAGACAGACACCAGTGTGTAAGTAGAACTGTAGTTGAGGTGAACAAACTGATTTGTAGCATTGTTGAAGCAAAGAATTTTGGACTCTTAGATCTAGAGAAGGTCTTGCACATAAAGAGAGAGAGAGTGGTGTTGATTTGTTGCATTCTTAAGTCCTCTTCTGACTGTACCTTACCTACACTACCAGATCCTTCCCTTTCCTCCTAGTCATCCCTCTCCTCAGTTTCCTCCGCCTCTTCCTCGTCTTCCTCCTCCCTCCCGTCTTCGTCTTCCTCCCTAGGGTAGTCCTGGGGCGTGATGACCAGCGCTGAGGAGCACTAATCTGGCCACACGCCAACACTGGCGTGCAATACTGTGGTAGAGGAGGCGTACATCTGTACTCGCTCAGTTGTACTCACCCACTTCTTGCCAGCTTGTACTCACTTGTCTAGTTGTACTTTCCCAGTTTTATTAACGTACCCAGTTGTACTTATCTGATTGTACTTATCTAGCTATGCTAGTAGAGATCGAATCACAGCTCCTGGTTCCGCCTCTAATCTCTTATAACCCGGTTTCTCTGATTTCTGGTCTCCCTGGCTCAGTCATATCTACTCTTGAAGCTGTGTATAGTGTTTTCCCCTCACCACCACTTTATCTAGTGCCTTCCACTTACCATCAAAAGACTGAATAAGCTCTTCAGCCTTCTCATGGCTCTTCTTATGCTGAAGTCTGCATCCTCTGGCTCCCTCCTTCCCATGGCTCGTCTGTTGCAGAATCTGTATCCTTTGGTTCCCTCTTCGCTCGTCTCAAACAGCCTGTCTCTATCCGTATCCAATCCTCTTGAGTATTCTTTGATAAGATCATGTCTTCTGACTTTAATTGGTTTGTGGTCAAGCTTCCCTGATCACTGTCACTCTCTCCGGTTTTAAACATCAATAAAAGTGACACTCAGGTTCTTGGTTTAAAAAAAAAACACGTAAGCAAACACTAGGATATTTTTATTAGAAAACGTTTCGGTTCTGGGACCTTGATCACTTAGAAGTGATCAAGGTCCCAGGACCAAAATATTTTCAAATAAATGTCCTGGTGTTTGCTTACGTGTCTTTTCTAAACCAGTTTGTCAGTATCTGTTACCGAGGTTTATACTCTGCCGCGAGAGGCGAGTTTATTGGAGAGCGCCAGTCATCCCGCGAGTGAACATAGTCGTAACAACAGTCCACTGCAATGCAAATAGTTGACGCGCCATTGGCGGTGTCTATCTCTGGCTGTTTCACTGTATAGATATTACTACCTTTTCGAATAGCTATTGTCTGATTGTAGCAAATTCTGCATTAATTTTGTAAACTACTACCAACCTTAGTTACAACGTGCCTGATGACTTAAGACACCGGTGCAATACTTGGGTATCTTTATTGTGGTCAGTGAGGTAATCAGTCCCTCACTGAGGGACTGATTACCTCAAATTCCTTCTGATCTTAAACCATTCTTCTTTATATTGACTGAGGAAGCTACTGGTTGGCGAAACGATTCCACAATAACGATACGCAAGTGTTACATATGTCTTAATTCATCATCCTGTCGGTTCTCTGAACCATTTATCTACATAGTGTGTTTACAAAGCCCACACACTACTGTAATATTAATTGGCTGTAGTGGGATGTTTTCTAAGATAAATATTTTACGTTAGAGGTTCATTGATAATGTTGATGCGTTTCAGATGTTGTGAGGGATGAGTATGCGAGCACAGAGCATGCACGACGGCTTCCAGGGGGTGGAGGCTCCGCCCGCCCACGCTCTGGCCTCCAGCACGCACTATGGTTCGTCTTCAGGGGCGTCGAGTATGGGCGGGAGCAGGATCAAGTTGGTGAGGCTGGTCAGGAGGAACGGAGAGTCGTACGGGTTCAGTCTACGAGGTGGACGGGAGCACGGCACCGGCTTCTTCATCTCCCACGTCGAGCCAGGCTCAGAGGCCTTCCTGCAGGGCCTCAGGGTGAGTATTACCTACTGATGTGGCAGCGTCAGTTAAGTAAGGGAGGGAAGCAGCGTTTGAGGCAGGATGCCCTCCTGTCTGAGGTTACAAATGATTAACACTGACAGGTATTTAAGACACAATCGGTAACTGGGACATTTTATCAAAGAAAACTTTCGCCAACCAGTGGCGATAAAGCTACTGGTTGGCGAAACTTTACCTAGATAAAGTATCCTAGTTACCGCGTGTGTCTTAATATCCTCCCTCCCTCCCTACCTGTCTGAGGTCGCTCATCCTCTGCCTCTAATTCATCTTAATTTATTGTTGTCACCATCCATCATGATGTCGCGGCTGTATCCTGTGAGGCCTCTCCCTGCTTGTATATTTATCACGCCTTACTTCCTCTAAGTTATCTGACCCTCCGGCGCCCACCTGGTCATCCCCTCCAGGTTATTTTATGTCCACAGAAATCCAATGGCTGGTGAACTAGATTTTTCCCTCTTTTAGATATTTCACTGGACAGAACTCAACACCCTGCGCACGAAGAGAATCAAAACAAAAGCTAAAAGTGCGTCTGTCTCGCACTCCGTAGACGGAGGATCAAATCTCCAGCACGTCTTGCGCTGAATGACTCCCATGAGTTTAGCGCTTAACATGATTTTTTCTTGGACAATGATTAAGTTTCCCTAATGTGAACTATTAAATTCATTTGTATATCAACGTGTCAGAGACTTGTTACCTGGAGAGCAAAACATCACGTCAGGAGACGCTTGCCCATTTTCACAACCCAGTAGCGGCGGTAGACAGGCGGCCAGGAAGCTGAGACTCGACCCTCCCAACAGACCCCGGTGCATTTGAACTTTTAAAGGGGTTGACCGGTAAGGTAGCGGAAGGTCTCGGACAGATAACCAAAAGCTCCAGTGGTGGGTCGTCATAAGACCCGCGTCAGGAAACGCTTGTCCTGTTTCCTGACGAATCTTACCTAACTTGCCTCCACACACTGCCCTAGTACCTAGAGCTGGAGTGTGGACTTGCAGTTTGGTGGAAAGGTTAATCCACTCTTTGTATAGTGAAAGTGTTCAGTCAGTACACTGGTTGTTCACGAGTGTGTGTTGCCACGAAGGTTGTTCACGAGTGTGTGTTGCCACGAAGGTTGTTCACGAGTGTGTGTTGCCACGAAGGTTGTTCACGAGTGTGTGTTGCCACGAAGGTTGTTCACGAGTGTGTGTTGCCACGAAGGTTGTTCACGAGTGTGTGTTGCCACGAAGGTTGTTCACGAGTGTGTGTTGCCACGAAGGTTGTTCACGAGTGTGTGTTGCCACGAAGGTTGTTCACGAGTGTGTGTTGCCACGAAGGTTGTTCACGAGTGTATTGCCACGAAGGTTGTTCACGAGTGTATTGCCACGAAGGTTGTTCACGAGTGTATTGCCACGAAGGTTGTTCACGAGTGTATTGCCACGAAGGTTGTTCACGAGTGTGTGTTGCCACGAGGTCTTTGTGTGGGGGAGGTACCTCACAGACTTACCGTCATCGTTTTAATTTGTTCGACCAAATTGGAAACGGGATTGACCTAAATTCCTGTTCATTGTCTAATACACACTATATAACAGTTGACATTTAACTGGTCGATTGCTGAAAGAGTTGTACCAAGTTGAAAGTTGATCCTTCCATCAGGCGAGGAATACAAACACAAGAACAAATGCTTGGATTAAAGATAATCTTTTTGGCAAGGATTCTAAACAGAAGAATAAACGTTTGGATTAAGGTTACTCCTTTCATCTGACGAATAGGATAAACACTAGGATTGAGGTTTAGATTATATCATAATTACTAATCGATTGAAAAATTGAGGGATCGGTCTGACATAAGCTAATTAAGAGATATAAAATAGATCTGTCTACGTCAGCCTCAAAGACGGTATATTGGGTGGGGGGGGGGGGAAATCAGCGAAAGATATCTTTTATTTTTTCCTATATTCGTTAGTCTTAAGTTTAAGGTCCTGTTGGCCTATGCTCGACAGGTCCTGTTGGCCTATGCTCGACAGGTCCTGTTGGCCTATGCTCGACAGGTCCTGTTGGCCTATGCTCGACAGGTCCTGTTGGCCTATGCTAGACGGGTTCTATCGGTCCATACTAGTGATGAAGTGTATAGGGGATAATCAGGTTTAATCAGAGGAAGAGGATGAAGATTTCAATTTCTTGGATCAAGAGCACGTCACCATCAATAAGACGCGCCTCCGTTCCCTGTGAAGGTAGTTCCATGTCCATCCTGTATGAAACAATGTTTGACCTGTCACCTGTCTTGTGTGCTCCTCGGTGAGCCCCTCTTCAGGGGTGAAGGTGCCTTCATGCTGCCCAAGAGCTTTTGATCAAAGGAATTTGAGTTGCTCTTCCCTTTATCGGATCATTTCTGATTACCTTCAATTCACCACTTAAGATTTACGGGTGTCTTTCGTTTTCATTAATAATAATAGTGATTATTATTAAATGTACATAGAACCATCTTAATGCACTAGTAAGTAGTGATCTCCCTATTTTTATTTACGTGGGCGGGTGTTAAACTGAGGCAGAGCAGCGGATACTGAGCCTGTTACAAGTCATCATGTGACAGACCCGCGTCAGGTGACGTGAGTCCTGTTTCCTGACGAATATACCACTACCAACGACCACTACCTACCAGCACCCGGAAGGCAGCCTGGTGGGAAGGGGTAAAAGGGGTGGCAGGTTGAGGACACGTAAACAATGAGGAATAAAAGTTCATTGTGTTCGACCTTGTTCATATGTGGTTTTTAGTTTTTTTTTTTTTTACCTCGGTCAGAGGCGAGCGTGTGGGAGGGAGAGACCTGAGACAGATGGAAACTAAAAATACGTAAATACACATGGATGTTAGGAATTACTTTTTCAGTTTCAGGGTAAGAGGAAAGTGGATTGAAAGAACTGGATGTGGAGGCGAAATCCATACACAGTGTCGAGAGTAGGTATGATAAGAGCTCAAGAGGCCAGTAACGATGTCGGTCGATGAACCGTGAAAGGCGGAGCCAGGACTCGATCCCCGCAAACACAGATGGGTGAGTACATGCACCAAGGACCGGAAGTTGCAGTTTATCACGGAAATTGTTGTGACGCCAGCCAGAAAAAAATGTCGGAAAGTCCATTTTTTTTTTTAGAGGGAGGAGTAGGCGTGTTGGGAGAGGGGGGTAATTAAGATTGTGATAAATAGGGAAGTAAATGCGAGGAATGGAAGATGTAGGGAAAAGAGTAGGTAGGACTTTAAAAAAAAATCGTCTGTAACAAATAATGGATAATAGAACACACACACACACACACACACACACCCTGCCAAATGTAAAGTCATGAATATCGGGGAAGGGCAAAGAAGACCGCAGACAGAGTATAGTCTAGGTGGCCAAAGACTGCAAACCTCACTCAAAGAAAAAGATCTTGGGGTGAGTATAATACCGAGCACATCTCCTGAGGCACACATCAATCAGATAACTGCTGCAGCATACGGGCGGCTGGCAAACCTAAGAATAGCGTTCCAATACCTCACCAAGGAATCATTCAAGACTCTGTATACCATATACGTCAGGCCCATACTGGAGTATGCAGCACCAGTTTGGAACCCACACCTGGTCAAGCACGTCAAGAAATTAGAGAAAGTGC
The DNA here is from genome assembly GCA_009830355.1 of Cherax destructor. Taxonomy (NCBI): domain Eukaryota; kingdom Metazoa; phylum Arthropoda; class Malacostraca; order Decapoda; family Parastacidae; genus Cherax; species Cherax destructor. Next base: position 175,290 of record WNWK01001644.1, on the reverse strand, counting down.
AAAAGTTTGCAACAAGACTAGTCCCAGAGCTAAGGGATTGTCCTACGAAGAAAGGTTAAGGAAATCGGCCTGACGACACTAGAGGACAGGAGGGTTAGGGGAGACATGATAACGACATATAAAATACTGCGAGGAATAGATAAGGTGGACAGAGACAAGATGTTCCAGAGAGGGGACACAGAAACAAGGGGTCACAATTGGAAGTTGAAGACTCCTATGAGTCAAAGGGATGTTAGGAAGTATTTCTTCAGTCATAGAGTTGTCAGGAAGTGGAATAGCTTAGAAAGCGACATAGTGGAGGCAGGAACCATACATAGTTTTAAGACTAGGTTTGATAAAGCTCATGGAGCAGGGAGAGAGAGGACCTAGTAGCAATCAGTGAAGAGGCGGGGCCAGGAGCTATGACTCGACCCCTGCAACCACAAATAGGTGAGTACACACACACACACACACACACACACACACACACACACACACACACACACACACACACACACACACATCTGAGTGTGGAGAGAACTCGCAATACACAAGTTTGTTTACAAGCAGAGTTCCAACTGTGTGTGTGTGTACACCTACTTTGCAGGGGGTCGAGTCTCAGCTCTCAGCCATGCCTCTTGTACCGTGACGGATATACTCTGTCTTAGCCTGTTCTTAAAACTACATATGAAGCTGCCTCCACTACTACGTCGTCCAGATTATTTTATCCAAATGCTAAAAGAATACTTCCTGACATCCTTGTGACACTCCTAGATAGCGCAAACGAGCATTCGCTGCAGAGGTTATTAGGCTGATGTTTGCCTCAGGTGATATGCTTGGCATCATGCTCACCCCAACATCATCTTCTGGAGCGAGGTCTACAGCCTCTGTCCCCCAAGCAGCAGATTTTTCTCATAATCCAATATTCCTCTCACGTATTTATATAACCCATTTTCGAAGCTATGGAAAGTGCTCTTTTTAATGACACTGCTTGTCAGTTTGTTCTATTTTGGGAGGCAACATAGTGCTTTAATAGCGGTATGTTCATTCGGTGTTCCTTCCACTGCTTCCACGATCTCAACCCTCTTGAGAAAAAATCTTAAAAAAAAAAAGTCCCCTGACCACAACTCGTGCTAAACCAGCGCTTTCCGACACCTTTTCTAAATCTTTTTATTTCTGCACTTCAATCACGTCTTCCTTAATTATAAGTCTTTCCAGAGAGTGCAGATTCAGTGTTCTTCGGCCCTTCACAACCTCGTGATTCCCTCGGTCATGCTTTGAGAAACTTAACCCCGTAGGGAATATACCCCACTTTTTATTATTAGCAAAATTGGGTATATGAATAGTGTGTTGCTACCCTATTCTATATGGTAGTTAACGGTGGGAACAATAGGTAACTACTGTATATTTTCCCTGTCATATTTCATCACGTAGGATGGGGTTCATACATAGTGTTGAAATCTGTCAGCCTGAGGTGGGAGACTTCAATAGGACAATGAGGATATCTTCAAGTATTCCATTAAAGTTTCATCAGCTACGGGAGCTTCGAAGGTTTCCTTCCAGCAGAGGAGTGGAAGCAGGTGGTGGGGGCGTGAGGGTGAGTGTGTGGCACACACGAGGGGTGGGGGAGGAGAGGGGGCAGGAAGAGAAGAGGGGAGACCAGAGTAGCAACACTGGTTTCATCAGCTCCTGGCACCGCCCTCTTGCGTTTCCGGTGCTTCTCTTGTCCGGTTATCTGGTGCGAGTGGGTAAGAGTGCGTAGTAAGGTAGGTGTGTGTGGGGAGGGGGTATGTATATGTATGGTATGTATGCTTGCATTTATTCATTCACGGAAGAGTATGAAAGTGCGTGGGAACTCATAAGTAATACACTTGAAAATTTGAACGTCTCCTGGTGGCACGCAGGCACCGCGTTGCCAGACGTAGTGCTTATTTGTTGTTATTTATTAGTTTTTATTGGCTTATGAAATCTAACGAAACTTAAAAAAAAAAAGAGAAAAAGAATTGTAAGTTTACCTGGAGTTTTCAGGTATTAACGTTGAGAATCTTATAAGGGTAAGTTGGGAATATTGTTGACATGTTTACTCCCAAGTGGCTCTGCCTGTTAAATTCTCCTCATGGGACAAAATCTTAGTCGTGTCATCATTTGTCATCCTTTTTATAACTGCTTAGTCATAACAGGTACCGGTATATATATATTTTTTGTGATTAACTTGCTATGTTACGAAGCAAAATAAACATAAACCCAGCAGTCACTGTGACACCGGCACTTGTCATTGTCGCCTCTGCTATCATTTCCACTGTCTGTTATACTGATGCCATCACCATTGTCATCAGTGCCACTTGAATCACAGCCACTGGCACATCCGCCACCATTCACGGGGTGCGACCCTACAGATGGTCAGAAATGATCCTGGTCACCCAAACACCTTTCTTAACTGATGTTTCCTGTGGTTACACTCTGCCACTGTGACCATAGCAACACAAGTTTGTCCTGTCTTAGTGTTCCTCTCACATCTTTATAGTCAACCACATAGTATAATAGTGTTTTTCCCGGAATGTTGTTTTTCATGGTGGTGCCGCTGACGCTGTATGGCTACGCCAGCAGTTCGCTATTCCCTGAGGTTGTGGTTATTGTAGAAGGGAGACTTCACAAAGCCTCGGAGAAAAGCCTAACGAAACTGCCAACTAGAAGACCACAAAATGATGTTGTTGCTGCTTTATTCGCCGGAGAAAGTTACCTAACCCGGGTCTTGGTCATAGGATGACCCTTTCAGTGGTCGGGAGGCACAATGAGATTTTTTTTTTTTGCTGAACCTTGAAATTACGAGCTACTAAAGTCTTTTTTTATGGATTGTGACTAACTAGGTCATTGTGATCAAGAAACCGTGTAATGGCGCCCTGTTACCACTGAACATTTTTTTCGACAAGTATAATCGTTATACCAGCATGAACCATTACTTTGTTGAAAATAAAAATCGGAAGGCGCTTAGCGATACCTGGAGTGAGTTCCAGAGGGTCAACACCCCCGCGGCCTAGTCCTTGACCAGGTCTCCCGGTGAACCAGGTTGTTACTGCTGGCCGTACGTAGTCCAACGTACGAACCACAGCCCGGCTGATCGGGTACTGACTTCAAGGTCCCTCTTGAAGACAGCCAGGGATCTATTGGTAATTTCCCTTATGTCTGGTGGGAGGCTGTCTTGAGCCCTGGACCCTTGTGTTTTATCTTAGTGTACTAATGGCACCCCTACTGCTATCCTCAGTGCAATCTATCAGACTGAGAAATTTATTAACACACTTAACAATAAATACATGCAGTTACTTGCGATGACATTACTAATGAAATGGTCTTCTCCGAAGTTCTTTACCTTTACCTTTGAGTTCCCAGATTTTTTTCTTCTCCCAGAGCCCTGCCTTGAACCAGGCTAGTCTGGTGCTTGCCTGATCAGCCAGACTGTTGCTACTGGTGGCACGCTGAAAAAGGCCTCTGACTACACGAGGTGGTATGATACGCTCGTGTAGGGACATTCAGGCTACTGGAACTATGCCCTACTAATCACTGGAATCACTAATTACTGAAATGAAGAATGTTTTGCTTAAAGTTTGTTATGTTTGAAGTGGGACATGATGTGTGTATCCGGGAAAGAACAGTTTGAAGAGTAAACTTGTACAAGATAAGCCTTTCGTTTGCCCTGTGGTGGACCACAGTAGCAGACATGCCTGGTGGTCTTATGATGGATCATGGCCCACGAAGCCCTGGCGGTCCTGTGGTAGATAACAGTAGGAGAGGTTCTTTAGTGGTCTTATGGTTGACCATGACCCACGAAGCCTTGGCGGTCCTGTGGTAGACTACGGTAGCGGGGAGCCCTATGGTAGACTACGGTAGCGGGGAGCCCTATGGTAGACTACGGTAGCGGGGAGCCCTATGGTAGACTACGGTAGCGGGGAGCCCTATGGTAGACTACGGTAGCGGGGAGCCCTATGGTAGACTACGGTAGGAAGCGGGGAGCCCTATGGTAGACTACGGTAGCGGGAGCCCTATGGTAGACTACGGTAGCGGGAGCCCTATGGTAGACTACGGTAGCGGGGAGCCCTATGGTAGACTACGGTAGCGGGGAGCCCTATGGTAGACTACGGTAGCGGGGAGCCCTATGGTAGACTACGGTAGCGGGGAGCCCTATGGTAGACTACGGTAGCGGGGAGCCCTATGGTAGACTACGGTAGCGGGAGCCCTATGGTAGACTACGGTAGCGGGGAGCCCTATGGTAGACTACGGTAGCGGGGAGCCCTATGGTAGACTACGGTAGCGGGGAGCCCCATGGTAGACTACGGTAGCGGGGAGCCCCATGGTAGACTACGGTAGCGGGGAGCCCTATGGTAGACTACGGTAGCGGGGAGCCCTATGGTAGACTACGGTAGCGGGGAGCCCTATGGTAGACTACGGTAGTGGGGAGCCCTATGGTAGACTACGGTAGTGGGGAGCCCTATGGTAGACTACGGTAGCGAAGAGCCCCATGGTAGACTACGGTAGCGGGGAGCTCTATGGTTGACCAAGGCAGTAGGGACCTCGAGTCAACCCGTGCTGGACTTCCCGCAGGCAGCATGGACCACCACGGAGAGGACGTAAACACAACGATGCGGAAGACTTTTTGCCAGGTTGGTCGGAGGTTTGTGTGTAAAACCTTATGGCCAAGACCAATGATTGTATGTTACGTAAGCCATCCCAAGGTTGACGTTAATTACACCTACAGAATTTCTTTAGGATCTGGCGGAGGGTGAAGGATTCCTTGGATGGTATCCTGAATAGCGATCCTATTTACCTTTTTTTTTTTTTTTTTTAAATTTCATCCTCTATAGCTTTTTGTTTTTCAACGTTTTTGTTTTCTTTCCTTTCTATTCTTCCTTCTCTCCAATATACTTCTTAATGCGTCTTAAGATGTTGTGATGTCCTCACACTTGCCCATCTTTGACTTCTTTCATTCTACTTTATTGTCTAACTTTCTTGTTATCGGTTGCCTCCGTCTTAGTTTTCTTCAGTTTCAATGTTATCCTGTCTTGATTATTTCTTCACCTTCTCTTTATGACGGTGAAGAGCTTTTGATCCAAAGAATTGTAGCTGCCCTTTCCCTCCTTGGATCGTGATTACCTCCCATACCCTAGGCGATGTATGACCTCTGTCAGTTTAGGCTTCCAATAAAAAAAGTAGTCGACGTTTCGCTATAATTCAACGATAATGGTCAGTGAACCGAAATGTCGGTTAACCCTACGCAGGTGCTCTTGATTCTGCTATAGAGGTGTTGACGCCTAAAATAAATAAACTTGACAAATGAACCAAATAAATGTCTTAGAATTGCTTATATTATGAAATAGGTTGCAATGCAGTGTCTAATTTGAGTGCCGGTAAAGGGTTAAGTTTCCTCTCCAAAATACTGATTAGTTGTGACTTTGAAGTTGACTAAACTTACGATGGCGTGTTTGTGATGGACGACCTTAGTCAAGGCATGATGACGCTGTCATAGCGGGGAAGTCTTTTTCTTCATTCCTGTCCTATATGCCTTACATTGTACAAAAAAAAAAAAATTAATGTGCCTGAGGTTCCTCTGAGGTTTCGCTTTCCATCGTTTTTTTTTTTTTTGTTGGGAGGGGGGGGGATATTTTTCTCGTGGTAAAACAGTATTCTTGACCCCATGTAGGTGCCGCTTGAGTATCTTGTACGTCGTGATTGTTTCTCTGTCGTTTTGCTCTAGCAGTAAAATGTGTGTGTACTCACCCATTTTTACTCTCCCATTTGTGATTGCAGGGGTCGATTCACCGCTCCTGGCCTCGCCTTCTCGTGTGTGTGTTTGTGTGTAAAGCTACCAATTTGATTGTACCTATTTACGTCTGTGGGTAATGAACTTCAGTGCTTAGTAATTTATAAACTCGCCATGGTTTCATCTGTACATTTAACTTCAAGTTTTGTAACCCCCTCATTTTGTTCCTATGACACTGCGGATACCTGGTCTACATCCCTGAGTATCGTGTATGTCTCGATCCTACCTCCTGATTCGTCTATCTGTGGTTTTGTACTTGTCCTTCCCTGGTTACAGTTCTCTCCCTTCCCGAGTACAGCGATTTCAGATCTGTATTGAGGGAATGTTTTATTTCTATACTTTTTCTGTATAAATTAAGGTAGAATAGCGAGGAAATAAAAAAGACAGCAATAACGACACACACACACACACACACACACGCCCCGGTGGCATGGTGGCTAACGCTCTCGCTTCACGCACGGAGGGCCCGGGTTCAATTCCCGGCGGGGCCGAAACATTTCGAAGTGTTTCCTTACACACACACACATACAACAGGCCTAGTGTCTAATCGACATGTGCCTAGGACAAAATGGTAACACACACACACACACACACAGACACACACACACACTTGAGTATGCAGCACCAGTTTGCAACCCACACCTGGTCAAGCACGTCAAGAAACTAGAGAAAGTGCAAAGGTTTGCAACAAGACTAGTCCCAGAGCTAAGGGGATTGTCCTACGAAGAAAGGTTAAGGGAAATCGATCTGACGACACTAGAGGACAGGAGGGTTAGGGGAGACATGATAACGACATATAAAATACTGCGAGGAATAGATAAGGTGAAGGTGAACAGAGACAAGATGTTCCAGAGAGGGGACACAGAAAAAAGGGGTCACAATTGGAAGTTGAAGACTCCTATGAGTTGTCAGGAAGTGGAATAGCCTAGGAAGTGACGTAGTGGAGGCAGGAACCATACATTGTTTTAAGACGAGGTTTGATAAAGCTCATGGAGCAGGGAGAGAGAGGAGCAATCAGTGAAGAGGCGGGGCCAGGAGCTATGACTCGACCCCTGAAACCACAAATAGGTGAGTACAAATAGGTGAGTACACACACACTAGAGACGGGGAGAGAGAGAGAGAGAGAGAGAGAGAGAGAGAGCAATTGCACAGACAACAATAAACCAAGACAAAAACATCATACTGTACAAAGACATAAAGCTTATACTAACTAAACTTATCTTGGTGGATCACTACGCACTGTTCTGTACGTGTGGCCTTCTTGGACCGTTGTGCGTGAAAAAAAAACTTATGATTTGCATTATCAATTGCATTGTGTTTTCCTCGAATTATCATAATATCGAATTAAAAAGTTGTTTTCTGGCAATTCATGTTTTCATGTTTTGGCATTTTGCACACATGAGCGCGCATCAGTAATTGGATTATGCGTATCCTGTCACCGCGGACTTATCAATGTTTAGCATGTTTAAGAAAGCAGTGAGTGCTCGTGGCTTGGTTGAGTGTCCCCCGGTCCGGGGATCGATCCCGGCACGGGCGAAGCTGAACCCTCCTCCAGGCTGAGGGACTGACCACCACAAATACTTTTTCTCCAAGGCTGATGGACTGATTACATCTTCATTTCGCTACTACAACTACTACCTCTGTATTTAACTGAAGAAGTCTACTCTGCAGGCGAAACGTTTCAACAATAAAGATACCCAACTGTTGCACATATGTCTTAATCATGTTTCGTTACACCTGCCCCTGTTCACCCAGCAGTAAGTAGGTACCTGGATGTTAGTCGACTGTTGTGGGTTGCATCCTGGGGAAAAGAATGACCTAAGTTGCCATAAATGCTGTTTATAACCTGGAGCTTTCCATAGAGCATGTCAATGATGTCAGCTAGGTCTATAGTAGTTGTATTTTGTGCTTGTAGAAATAGATTGATTTATTATTTATTTTTTATTAGTCTGATATACTAGTGAAATGCAAAAATTCATAGAGAACAGTGTTACCATACATCATCCAGTAAGTGGCACTGTGCTCCACTAGCTTGAGTATTACGAGGGACCTTCATCGCATTTTGAGATACGGCAAGGAGAGAGGGGGAAGGAATGTTGATGTTTTTATTATAGCATTAGCACAATCTACGGTCCAGTATAACATTACCACATTCACTCTGGTTCTTGATCAGCTTCATCCGCCACGACGAGCCACAATGTGGCGTCAGAACACCTTGTTATCACGCAGTAAAACTTAACCATCTCCCTGACGCTGTCCACAACCACCACCCCACCCACCATGACCCCAAGAACGACCTTCCACGCCTCCCCTCCCTGTTCCAATCTTCCCACAAATCCTCCATATCTCCTTCAACCCTCCCATAATTCACTCGTAACTCTTTCCAACCCTCCCATAATTCACTAATTTCTCCTCCAATCTCCCATAATTCACTCGTAACTCCTCCAACCCTCCCATAATTTCCCCTCGACTCCTCCAACCGACCCACAACCCCCTCTAGCCCCCCAAACATTCCCAAATTAATTAACTCCCTATGCCGTCTCTAAGTTACACGAGAATACACAATATACACATTTGTATTGGTAACAGTGGACTTGCATAGGAGGGACCAATTTGAGAGGACATAAATGAAAATTAAATGTACAAATGAGCCAGAAAATTATTTAGTTTAAGAGGAACTAATCAGAAACACTTGTATTGGATGAAGGCTACAAGCAGTGTGTGTGTGTAAAAGACACCGCATGATTGACACCTGGATCTGTGAGGGACCAGAAGTGTCAATCATCTGGTCTCACACATACAGAGGTAGGTGTCAATCATACGGTCTCTCCAATTTCCGTTGCTATATATTTTTGTGGGATTCCTCTTGGTGTATAGCTGCTGCAAGATCTGATGCATTGTTGTAGCGGTGGACGTGATGTTATGTCGATTTACTAACATATCTGCTCCCTCTCCCCCTTCCTCTTTCACTCGTACTCTCTGTTGAGTGAGTAAGCGTGCACCTGTACTCACCATCAGGAGTCATCAACATGCCCTGCCACACACTACATTTCCTGCACTCCCCCCTTCTTCCTGTCAGCCAGCCCAGAGGTCTCTGAAAGCGTGCCCATTACCTCTCCCCCCTCCCTACATACATACACTAACAATAGTAATTTTTCGTGAGGAGAGACTCGTTCGTCCGCTAATGGCCATAGAAACACGTTACTTGACAACCTTATGCATAGGAAGCAGATTGAGAGGGTTACTCTTAGTACAGAACCAGCAACAGCAGGATTAAATATCTAATACAATAAATAATTTGTATATGAAAGTACATATAGAGAACGTTTAGAATAAACAAATGCATCTCATTTTAGTAACAACAATGGATCGCCAAAGAACATGGTGTGTGGGCACCTTCCTGCTTCATGGATGTTAGGTAAACATAGTACTTTCTCTAACCTTATAAAATATAACATTGACCAGGGTAGCCGTGCACTGTAGTTGTAATACAAAATTTCTTAGTTGATACAAGGGATTAAGGCGAGGTGAAGTGAGGGACCTTCCCGTGTGTGGCAGTCCTACAGCAATGGTAGCCCTGAAATTAGCTGAGATAGCTAGGTTGATCGACTGAGCTCCCGGTTATCCAAGAAACTTTCTTGGCCTCTGTCGATCAGTCTGCTCACTGTCATGTATGCTGCTATAGATAGGTATCAAGAGGAAGATATATATATATATATATATATATATATATATATATATATATATATATATATATATATATATATATATATATATTTTATATCTATATATCAGGGTTATAATTAATTGCGTAATACATGGCTGGATTTATTGCAAGAAGTTCTGCAGTAAACATCAATGTATAGTTAAACAATGGGAGTTAACACAAGGTGTTAGTGTATAGGAAATCTTGGCTGCAGTTGGTCCTGGTGACTACCAGCCTCTCGAGATGTATTTCGTGTGGATGCTGGATGACCACAGTAGTGTAGTGTTCGTTATCAGCTTTTCTACCACCTCCGTCAAGGTGATTCCAGAGGCTGGAGAGAGCGAGCGAGTGAGCCAGAAGCTATATCAAATATTCTGAAAAAAAAATGTAGCAGGGAGTAGGACAGGTAAGTTTTTGATGGTAGATTTTCTGATCTCTATATCGTAGCGAAGGATGAAGTAGTAGAAAACTATATTCAGATGATTAACCTGAAGGGTTAGCACTCCTTATGCTAAGAAAAGAGATGCTTCCATGTCATATACCGCCTGAAATGAGAAGACACTAAATTAGTTTTGTGTTCCTGCCTTACGTCTTTCAGACCAGGCAATATCACCGGAATAAGAACTATAAGTGAAAAATAAAATAAGCAACTGTATACTGAATGCCAGTAGAAATTAAAGATTTACCTGCCATTTTACATTAATGACTGAGGTAAACTTGAGAAGACCAGCAATCCTTTCACTGAAAGCTTGTCTGGGTGGCGGGCGAGTGAGGCATTGAAAGCTTGTCTGGGTGGCGGGCGAGTGAGGCATTGAAAGCTTGTCTGGGTGGCGGGCGAGTGAGGCATTGAAAGCTTGCCTGGGTGGCGGGCGAGTGAGGCATTGAAAGCTTGTCTGGCGGGGGGAGGGGGACTAGTGAGGGCATCGAAAGTTTGTCTGGAGATGGACGGGGGAGGGCGGGCGAGTGAGGGAGATTGTAAACAAGTTACATTGAACCTTATAATTAGATCAATTAAGTCACGGCTGCATGAATTTATGGGATGGACATGAAAACGTATCATTACCGTCAGGTCATCATATCTAAATTACTCTACCTCCATCACAAAAAATTAAAGAGTACTAAACAGCTTATAATTATTGCCTTAAAAAAATATTAGCCAAATAGTTTTTAAGTGCTTAAGAAATTGTGTTGAATGCATTTTAATGATGAATTTCCGGTATGTGGCGAGACTGAAGGTTGTTTTGTCCTTCCTGGGGTAGTGCATGTCCTTCCTGGGGTAGTGCACGTCCTTCCTGGGGTGGTGAATGCCTTTCCTGGGGTGGTGAATGTTCCGTCAACCGCTTCAGTGCCTTTTCTGAGGAATCATTTCCTGAGAAATGTTGCAAGTCTACGCTAAGCCCAACTATGTCAATGCGACGTATATGTATATCAGTTTGATTTCATCAGCTGAGTGTTTGTGTGGGGGAGAGGGGGGTGGGGGCGAGACTAGGGGCCACAACTGCCTCGGCTGTCACAGGATGGGCGCAAGTTGCCCCCGAAACCCTCTCCAGGTAAACTCCAGGTAAATGTCTTTCTGTTGCTTGGCACCTAAGCAAGCAATACTCGAGGAAACACTCGTGATCTTCATTGTGGGCAAATTCTTTCTAGTTCAGACACCCGAACGTTCATTACCCACCGGAAGGGGCGCCCAAGCCTGAAGCAGTGTATGTTTACTTCAGTGTGTCTGCTGTTTCTTTAGGAAGGAATATAGGTTTTGTATCTGGTTTTTCTTGACCACGTTACAGACCTTAATGCTAGAGCACATGTTGGTTTATGTGGACGTGTTGCAGGGCTTTTATGACCGCATGATATATAGGAGCGTGTTGTAACCTTATATTCATGACATGATGTCGATGTGTGGGGATTGTTGTAGGCTTATGGTCATGGTAATAATTTGTTTGCATGGTGGAGCATCCATAGGCCAGCAAGTAACCACTGCTGTGGTTACAATAATGGCTGTTCCATCAGCCTTTGTGCTGGTCTTGTTGATCTTCCTCTTTCATGGGCCACACTGGATGGTGTGACTCAGGCTTCCACACCATCACTGGCGCTGTATCTTGGCTGGTCAGGATCCACCTCTACTGTTCTTCACGGGATTTCTACACCCCAGAAGCTTGTCAGCTTGGTCTTCCATGGAGCCGCGATGGCGCTGCTTGGCGAGGGGGTTGGGGTATTAATCATGGTGGATGAAGGTCCCATCACAGCCTCAACACCATTACTCAGTTCATCATTAGTCAGCGTCACCATTGCTCAGTCTCATCTTCATTGCACAGGGCCGTGATCTTCATCCACAGTGTAATTATTATTTCAGTGCTATCATTATTACTGTGTCAGTACCATTATTCACAACGTAATCTTCATTACCCAGTAACGCATGGCCTACCTGCCTGCATATTACCTGGCTGACCTTTCTGTTGTGACGTTGCAGGCTGGTGATCAGGTGCTGAAGGTGAACAACCTGTGCGTGGAACAAGCACTCCACAGGGAGGTCACTGCCATCGTCCAGAGCAAGTCTTCAGTTGTTCTCAAGATCAAGAGCACCGGCATCATCCCCTTGAAGGAGTGAGTATAGTTTTTTTTTCTTCACTAGTGCCATCTGTTTGTGGTGCCGTGCTAGCTGGTGTATGTGGCATCTTCACTAGTGCCAGGTGAGTTGAAGTTCTGGTTGTGGAAGTTGTTATATATATTAGGAGAAATTGGAAGATTTCTCCTGTCGCAGGTGTTAATTATATGATGACCCGCCGCGGGGAGATGAGGAGACGAGTTTAATGACGGTAGCAGTAAAAGTAGTGAGTGTAGCAGAAATAGTAGTAAAGCTAATAATAGTTGTAATATTAATAGCAATAATCGTAGCCTCAGCTGTAGTGAATACTAGTAGTAGTAATAATAACCAGTGACGTCATCAAAACATCCAAAGGGTAAGCAAATCACGTTAATTTTTTTTATAAGTTTGATATATGAACATTAACAAAGATTTTATTTAATTGAATCATTTAACTAATAAAATAGGAAATAGTAATAAAGTATTGGTTAACTTATCATTTAAATTATAGTTCAATGGAATCAAACTTGACTTTCGACCAAAATGCTCAGTAATTTCTCTGTAAATTTCTAGCTGACTCTGAAGATTCTGCAGTTTTTCTTTTTCTTGACCTTCAGGATGTCTGAAGTTTTAATTCGTTAAAAAAGTAGAGAATCTACTTAGTTTCAGCAACGACTGCGCTGGAACTAGGTCATTCAGCTTCATAAAACTCGGTCTTCTGGATGTGAACAACTCTAGGATGTAATTTTAGCGAGACAGAATCAGAGGAATGTGTATAGTTACAACACTATAGTGACTGAACATCAAGCTCTGTAGGATTTTTGTTTAAACCCGGGGCATGATGGAGAGTGTAAAAATACAAAGAATCTTAATGCTGCCAAGTTTGTGAATCTGATATTAACTTGTTTCTGTCGTGTCATTATTTCTGCATTAAGTCGCGAGAATAAAATTATTCACACATTTCCTCGTCTCTCAAATCTGGGTCAAACTTCTATATGAAAAGATATTTTTGTTTTCTAATGTTCACGGACCTGATCGCTTCTGAAAGTCAACTGAATCTCTCAAGTTGACAGTAAACACACAGCGGTACCTTCCTTCTCTTTCAAAAGTAAACTCTTAACAGAGTTAAAATTAATTATATTACTGCAGAATGTTATTGACATTATGCTACTGTCAAGTACGTTGAACATGGTATAAAATACCGACAAGTAGATGCCTCTTACTCAACTACTGTCAAATACTAGGAGTCAAATAGGCTACGAAACTTAATGAAGCACAGAAAAAAAGATTAATAGGTAACAAGTTATTTTTTTGTTAGTCTTTTAAGCTTTACTTATAAGACAGATGAGGAATTCCATTAAAAATTTTGGTCGACATGAGAAACACTCGGCACGCTTGAATTTATTTCAAAACTATTCCCATGTGAAATCAATTATTTTTTTAATCGGTGGTCGCCGTCTCAATTGATAATCGATTGGAACAAGTAGAACTACTTTTCCGTAATTTATAATTATTTTTATATTTAAAAAGTATAGGTTTAATTTTTTTTTTTAGAAAACTTTTATTTCGCGCATGAATTACGGTAATGTTACAATGAACTAAATGTATTTCTGGCGATGCACAATCTGAGAAAGGTATCCCTGTATTGTATAACCCCAGTCCCCTGTACTTCAGTGTACGTGAAAGGCATAGTGTAGTTTACCTGGAGAGGGTTCCGGGGGTCAACGCCCCCGCGGCCCGGTCTGTGACCAGGCCTCATGGTGGATCAGGGCCTGATCAACCAGGCTGTTACTTCTGGCCGCACGCAGTCCACCGTACGAACCACGGCCTGGCTGGTCAGGAGTGCAGTATAAGTTTGTAATGCAGTTAAATATTAGCAATGAAGATTTCAAGTGAAATGGAAGAAACATTCACCTTTCAAGGCGGGTGAAATTGCTGACCTTGAAAATGTGCAGAGAACCTTCACGGCACGCATAACTGCGATAAACCACCTCAATTACTGGGAACGCTTGAAGTTCCTAAACCTGTACTCTCTAGAACGCAGGCGGGAGAGATACATTATTATATACACATGGAAAATTCTCGAGGGATTAGTACCAAACTTGCACACGAAAATCACTCCCTACGAAAGCAAAAGACTCGGCAGGCGATGTAACATCCCCCAATGAAGAGCAGGGGTGCCACTAGCACGTTGAGGGACAACACAATAAGTGTCAGGGGCCCAAGATTGTTCAACTGCCTCCCAGCATACATCAGGGGGATTACCAACAAACCCCTGGCTGTCTTCAAGCAGGCACTGGACAGGCACCTAAAGTCGGTACCTGACCAGCCAGGCTGTGGTTCGTACGTTGGACTGCATGCGGCCAGCAGTAACAGCCTGGTTGATCAGGCTCTGGTCCAACATGAGGCCTGGTCACGGACCGGGCCGCGGGGGCGTTGACCCCTGGAATTCTCTCCAGGTAAACTCCAGGTAAACAAGTTATCACATGACGACTAACATCGAAATTTCGTTGAATAGAAATTGATAAATCAGAACATATATAGCCCAAGACAAATTCAACTTACAAAAAAGAGAAAGATAGAGAGACCAACTTTAAATGTTTGAAGCCAAACTGAAGAGGCATTCTGTGGTTATCTTGCATAAATCAACATCCCATTTAATACACTTAAGTGTGAAGCCGCTCGGAAGTTCCATTATCAAGTTATTAGGTGAAGGTTTGAAGCCAATTTATACACCCCTGAATTGTACCTATCATACCAATAAGCTAATTTCTCCATTCCTTAGTTTTTGTATAATATGCCACACATTAATCTGGGAGGACATCTCTACTGCCTCCAGCCGCCTTATCACTGCAGCATCGAAAATGCCATATCTCTCAACCATGTAAAAATACTAAGCCACGATACTCTTTTTTACACCCACTGACAGACTTTTTGCTTTCCACGTTACTACTTTTCTTCGTCTATTCGTTGTAATATTATTCTAATCTTGTATGCACCCATCTGCCCACACATCCTCTTCCATATATCTAAATACTATATTCACTTCCTCCATACTGCACACCAGTCTACCGTCCAATATTTCACGTCATAGGCAACTTTCTCTTATTACCTTGCTCCTTTCGGGTGTTCATTAAAACTTTCTTCTTTTACACACCCTCTTAAACATCTCTTCTAAACCCTGCAACTCTTAAGTCTAACATCGCAAGTCTAATGTGTTAACGACGCATTTTTACAAGCAGATCTATGGAGTACAGTTGAAAATACATTGACTCGATCCTAGCTAATATTTTATAGAATACTTTAAAATTTACTTATTAACAATACTTCTTGATCAATTATGGTTGAGATACGTTTGACATGACTTGTAATTTTGGATTCAAAGTGGTTAGGAATCTGCTTGTAAAGTTTTTGCTAGAAATGTCAGTGAAAAATGGTGTCTTGATCCTATAATGTTACTTATTCATAGATATACGTGGTTACTGTTTCCACGATTTATGTATAGATGCGCGCGTATGTGTATATGTACACTGAGGTACTGAGGAGCTGAGGTACTGAGTGTGCCACTTACCATAATATTCAACACATCCCTTGAAACTGGGCAGCTACCTGAGGTATGGAAGAAGGCCAACGTAGTCCCCATTTTTAAAAAAGGAGACAGAAAAGAGGCACTAAACTATAGACCGGTGTCACTTACATGTATAGTGTGCAAAGTCCTGGAGAAAATCATCAGGAAAAGAATGGTGGAACACCTTGAGCTGAACAGGATAATAAACACCAGACAGCACGGATTCCGGGAAGGCAAATCCTGTGTAACAAACCTCCTAGAGTTCTATGATAAAGTAACAGAGGTAAGGCAGGAGAGAGAAGGGTGAGTTGATTGCATTTTCCTGGACTGCAGGAAGGCCTTCGACACAGTTCCTCACATGAGATTAGTAAAGAAGTTGGAAGAACAAGCAGGTATAACAGGAAGGGCACTGGAATGGATCAGGGAATACCTCAAAGGGAGGCAACAACGGGTCATGGTGCGTGGTGAGGTATCACAGTGGGCGCCTGTGACGAGCGGTGTACCGCAGGGGTCAGTCCTAGGACCAGTGTTATTCCTGGTATATGTAAATGACATGACGGACGGGATAGACTCAGAAGTGTCTCTATTCGCGGATGATGTGAAAATAATGAGGAGAATCACATCGGAAGAGGACCAGGCAGGGCTGCAAACAGACCTGGACAAGCTCGACATCTGGTCTAGCAATTGGCTTCTTGAATTCAATCCCTCCAAATGCAAAGTCATGAGGATCGGAGAAGGGCAAAGAAGACCGCTGTCAGAGTACAAGCTAGGCGGACAAAGGCTACAAACCTCGGCAAAGGAGAAAGACCTTGGAGTGAGTATAACGCCAAGCACGTCTCCGGAGGCACACATCAACTAGATAACTGCGGCAGCATATGGGCGACTGGCAAACCTAAGATTAGCGTTCCGTTACCTTAACAAGGAATCGTTCAAGACACTGTATACCGTGTACGTCAGGCCCATACTAGAATATGCAGCACCAGTCTGGAACCCACACCTGGTCAAGCACGTAAAGAAACTAGAGAAAGTGCAAAGGTTTGCGACAAGGTTAGTTCCACAACTCAGGGGTCTGTCTTATGAAGAAAGATTGAGGGAAATAGGACTAACAACACTGGAGGAAAGAAGGGTCAGAGGAGACATGATAACGACATACAAAATACTGCGGGGAATTGACAAGGTAGATAGTGACAGGATGTTTCAGAGAGGGAACACAGAAACAAGGGGACACAACTGGAAGCTGAAGACTCAGATGAGTCAAAGGGATGTCAGGAAGCATTTCTTCAGCCACAGAGTAGTCAGGAAGTGGAATAGTCTAGAGAAAGATATAGTGGAGGCAGGAACCATACATAGTTTTAAGACAAGGTATGATAAAACTCATGGAGCAGGGAGAGCAGAGACCCAGTAGCAGACAGCGAAGAGGCGGGGTAAGGAGCTGAGTCTCGACCCCTGCAACTACAATTAGGTGAGTACTGAAAGTTTACTTTAATCCTTATTTTAGGGATTAAATTATTTTTAATGTTATTGTTCGGCCTCAGTATTCCACTAGCGAGCGGATATGATTGATTAAACCCATCAAATTTCGGATAGGATTTATTAAACCCAACAAATTTCGGATAGGATTTATTAAACCCAACAAATTTCGGATAGGATTTAAACCCAACAAACTAATCCAGAATTCGTGTTAATATAAGATGTGCTTTTGTTGATGGCCCAGGCACCGGGGAGACCCTCTCACCTGGCTGATAGTCGACGATGACGAGGAGCTGTCAGACCACGGCACAGACACTTACAGCCAGTCACTGCCGTCGTGTTCAGCCAACGAAAGTGACCTGGAGTCCTTCCACCCCTTGACTCCCAGTCCGTCACCACAAGTGGCAGTCAATGATAGCTACGCCAGAGTCTTTCTCTCCTGCTGTGGCAAGGTCGGCCTAGGCTGCAGGTCAGTTCATGTCTCACTGTTACAACATTTGAGTATTGTTTATATTATTTTGGCTAAGGTTTACTACTACGCAAAGGAACTATGATATTGGTTTACACTTTACAATGCACACAAGCTCTGTATGCCACATAATAATTACTTCCTGGAGATTGTTATTTTGGTGTCTGCAAGTTCCCGTTTCTTGTCTCTTAAACAGCGTAGCCCTGTTTCAGTTTAGTAGTAAATTAAGAAGGCTAAATTGTTTAGGAAATAATGAAGTATAATTACTTTACATTTAATGGCTCTTATGTTCCCCAATGTCGTTACGTCCAATTCCGTTAGCCTGTCCTCTTAACTCATGCCCCTAGCTCAGAAACAAGCTCTGTTGCATACTTCTGCACTTTCTCCAGTTTCTTAACATGCTTTTTCAGGTGTGGGTTCCATACCGGTGTGCATACCCCAAGATGGGCCTAATGTATGTTGTATAAAAGGGCCCAGAATAACTTTGTTGAAATTCCTGAAGACTACTTTAGATTGCCAGACAAGCGATGGCTGCAGAATTTATTCGGCTGATGTGAACCTCTGACGTTAAGCTAGGCACTATGTTCACCTAGGGGTGAACATAGTGCCTAGCAACCTCTGTCCCTCTAGTATGTGCCCCATTTCTGGTCTTCTTGCTCTTTCCCAAGTCTTCATTACCTTGCATGTAATAGGGTTGAATTCAAGCAGCCACTTATCTGACCACTCATGCGATTTATCCAAAACCCTTTAGAGCCTCTCATTGTCCTCATCTGTTTTATTCGCCTCTTTAGTTTTAAGTCACCAGCAAACATTGATATAACCGAATCAATCCTATCTGAACTGTTAGTCACATAAACCAGAAATAGTACTAGTCCTAATACCGATCCTTGTGGAACCCCGCTAGTTACTCTTCTCCATTCAGACTTCTCTTTCCTGACAACAGTCAATCTGTGTTTCCTTCCCTAAGATATTCTTCGATGCACCGGAGTACGTTCCCTGTTATTCATGCCTGAACCTCAGATTTTTGGCCAAGTCTAAATAATACAATCCACACCCCTTTATTTCGTTCTTTGTCGCACTTCTGTTACAATGCTCACCTATGTGATTGCTGGGGTCGAGTCAGCTCCTGGCCGTGTGTGTGTCTGACTCTGCTGGGATTTAGGCAAAGGGGTGTCCATCTGATCTGACTGGGAACATATCGTTCCCGTTTCTCTTTCCGGAGGGAACTGTTTCCTTTATAATTCCCGCCCATATGTAAACAGTACATGTTTATATTTCATGGATTCCCGGGAAGAAGGGTTCAATAAGGCGTGAGCTTTGTTGCCCTTAATCCCAAACAACAACAAAAAAGGGTCAGTAAGTTCATTTAGGTACATTTCCAAAATATTTAATGACAATTGTCCTACATAAGACCCATTATGTACCTCTGTAATCTGTAAATACCTTTGTAACTTGTCATGATTGTGACCAGATCTACCTGGAGTTCATTACCTTTGTAACTTGCTCAGCTATCAAAACTTTGGGGCCCAGTCCCTGGACCCATTGTGTACTTTTGTAATTTTTTGACTACCTTCCACAGGATGGGTATGGGGTGCATAATAAAGATATTAAACTAACTAAACCTACATAACATGTGTAAATTATCTAGGATAACCCACAAAAGCGAAACAAAGTGATTTATTTCCATTAAGACCTTTGTAGTCATGGGTACTGGTGAGGGGCTGTATGGATTTGGTGCTTCCTCATGATTATAAAAATGTGACTTGGCATTGTATTCCTCAGCATATGTAAGGGACCAGCAGAGAAGCCAGGGATCTTCGTGCAGAGTGTGAGGGTGGGCGGTGTAGCCAAGAATGCAGGTCTCAGGCCAGGGGACCAGATTCTCGCCTGTAATGACATCAGTTTTGCCCACCTCGAGTTTGCTGAGGTAAGTTACTCCCTCTATTCCCGAATGAAGATAATTTTACTGGGTTAGTAACTCAGTAAAACCACTGGCTTGTTTCCGTTGAGGTTCTTTGATCCTCTTCCCAGGATGTGACCCAGGAGTTGGCTACTTGCTGTTAAGTGAACAGGGGCAACAGGTGTAAGAAAATGTACCAGTTTCTACTTTTGATGCAATTGAACCCAGGTCCTTTTGATGTGAGCCGAAGGAACTGATTCTTGAGCTATGAACCACTGTATTTTTTCTATTAATTTTCCTCCCTTGGTAGACTTCTTAAATTACACTTTATTTAGTAAATCTGTAAATCTACAAAATGTTTTACATACTATATATTATAAATATGTACAATAGTTGTAACTGGCACATAAATGTAATACCTGCACGAGTGAAAATATTGGGCATGTTTCCTTATACCTGCTGACCCTGTTCACCTAGCAGTAAGTAGGTACCTGGGTGTTAAACGATTGGTGTGGGTTGCATCCTGGGGGACAAGACTAAAGGACCCCAGTGGAGTCCTGGATGATGCACTGACATTCTTGGGTTATCCTGGGTGATTAACTATCTGGGTTAAAAATCCAAACAAATCTTGTTTTAACCCATGTGAAGAGCATAGTATCTGTATCTTAAAACCTACAAGAGAAAAAGAAGCTTCAGCCCCTTTGTGGAAAGGGGAAAGAGGAAACCTATTTTCACCTAGTTTTTACCTTGAGTTTTCCACTTGAATTTTATACTGTGGCACTTTTAACTTTTGTGGGTGGACCACTATATAGTTTTATTACTTATAAAAAAAATATTTTGTGTACTCAAGTGTGGCCCATATTTGCAACACTCAGGCAGTATATGTGCTTAAGTCATCACCTCGCCTGGCCCTGGATGTGCTGCGAGGGGCAGGCCTCGACCTTGTGGCTGGAGAGTCCTCTGGGTATAACTCCTCAGCATCCTCTGTGGCTGGGGACCAAACGCCACCCTCCTCCTCCTCTGACCCGCGAGACTCCGATCACAGCATTACTACCAGGTACAACTGTATATCAACAACATGAAAGCTCAAAATATTTTATCCTTAGATATTGTGCAAACATGTACACCACGCCTTTACAATGCAATGAAGCTACACTTTAGGTATTTTTGTAAATGTGAGATAAGTAGACTGTCAGATAACATGGTAGTTACTGAAAACAGTATGTAATAAAAAATAAGTGTAAACTGAAAATAGGGTCAAGTTTATTATACCCCTCAGAGAGAGCCAACCAATTATAGAGGCATCATCAGCTGCTCTAGACCCAGTTTCAGAGCAATGTTGCTAGATTTGCCAGGGTCCTCTTCAGTAAAAAAGTCTACTACTTTAGCAGCAACATGTTACTCCTCACTTAACTATTGCAGTGTTAACTGTTTTTCTTCAGATTCTTCCTCATCTTCCTTTTTACTTAAAATTGCCTGATGCATTATTGTGAAGGAGTATACTGAAGAGATTTTTTGCTGCCCTGAATCCTGGTGAACTTTTTTTTTTGCTGACAGATGCAAGTTCTTGCTTGTTCTTGCTTGTTGCTCATAGGCTCCCTCAAAAATAATTTCCTGTAACTCAGCAGGGAAATTTCCTGCAGCAGTGGTCAGCAGAACCACTTTCACCAAAATATTTAATATTATGCAACTGACTGCACAATTTGACCTTGTGGAGCCACCCTGTACTAAACAGGCACTCTTGTTCAGGCCTTCCATCCTCATCATACAGTTTTATAGTACTGTAAAGCCTTTTTCCTCATTAAGATGAAATTAAGTGGTGTATCTTTCTTGGTTTATTGCTCAACAACTTTTCCCTCTTATTTAGCTGTTCTGACTTGTCATTCTTTTCAGAAGGACACAACCTGGGTTACTCGTTGCATAAACTCGTATCTTTGCCTCATTCTACTTAATCATACAAATTGGTGCCTCATTCAGGCCATAGGCTTGTGCTGTCTCCATCACACATCCACCACTAAAGCTTATCTAATATTTTGATTATCTTCGAAACACCAAGACTTTCATGCTTATGCTTCTTTCCAGTTCCAGGATCACTCTCATTCCTCTTCGGTGCCATTGTTACTATCCAGAAATGAGACGGGATGATGAAAAGATCAAAAGTCGAGTATGGTATTGGATGCGTATGGACGAAGCACTGGGTGAGGGAGGTTGTGCACATTACTCAGGCCTTACCCTTAAGATAATGGGCTTGCCCTGATGCTCACTGTGAGAGAAAGGGAAAATACCACATCACATACAACATTTTCTCCTATGTGTACCCCACAGTGTAAATCAATTTTTACAGCCTGTTCACCAAAAATATGCTGCAATTTTGCAACTTTGGAGCGCAAACGTGTTAAGAGATAGCATTTTATCCGATGGTCTACTGTACATTCACAATGCTAGAGCTTGAGGATCACCTCACACAGCAACATCATGTAGATGCCATCACAAATTATAGCTGCATAGAATATGCTAAATCTCATGAGTGTCGCATTGACAGGAAATACACAGTTTGAAGCAATTCACTATTCAAACCAACCTCTCCTCCCCAATGGTACATTATTTTAAGCTTAAATACAGAGGCATTGCTTCTTATATTATCTTGTGTATTGTATACTGAACATTTTTATTTAATTTATTTGCCTAGTTGTTTTTGCCAAGGCCTTATGTAACCACTTGCATATTATTAGCATTGACACATTAACCAAGATGTGATCTACAGACTGAGTGCGGTGAGTCGCCACCTGAACTTAGACAGGACACGGGGCTGGAGGGAGATAGAATCTGAGTGGGCTGAAGCTGAAGCAGAGGAGAAGAGGAGACAACTACATTCTTCCCAGAAAACACTGAAGACCCGGGCTCAGGTAGGTGCACGACCCTCCCACTGTCTAATTATTTTTGTTATGTTATGAAAACAGAAAGTAGCTGCAGCTGCTTTCTGTTTTCAGTCTCGATAGAATATCTCTTTGCTGTTGAATTTTTATTGTTTTATTGTGTGTGTTTGTCATAGGATGGTAAGCATTCTGTAATTCCTTTTTGGCTATGTAACCCTGTTAATAAATACAGAAATTTTTTATTTAATGGACCCTTATTCAACAGATTTCAGAAACTACGGACACAAAAGTTGACCAGACAAACATTGGAATTGTTGGACAAAACAGAAAAAGTCCATAGATTCTGGATTTTGTGCATAGTGTTGATAATGTTCAGCAGTCTTCTGAATCAACAGACTACGTCCAATGATTCTGATGTTTGTCCGATATGGGTCATTGTCCTTGTCTGTTTTCATTGTTCTTAGAGCCATAGATCGTCCTCATCAGTTTGTGCTCAGATACACTTGTCACTGTCTCCAATTTTTCCTGGATTTACAGTGTTTTGTGACTTGATTAACATACAATACTAGGTAAAGTGCAATTAGCAATGACTTCTAAAGCAAGTGGTGGTACCAAGAGGAAATGTGTGAATCTCATTGCTAAGCAGAAACTTGAGCTAATATGGAAGGTTCAGTCTGGTGTCCCAGTGACATGGGTACGAGAGAAATATGGTACAGTGGACCTCCAAGTTTTGGCCATAATTCATTCCAGAAGGCTGTTCAAGGGCCATTACCGAACGAATTTGTTCCCATAAGGAATAATGTAAAGTAGGTTAGTCCGTTTCAGACCCCCAAAAATACACTTACAAAAGCACTTACAATATTACACTTACATAATTGTTCGAGTTTTGAGGTGGTTGAAACTCGGGGGTCCACTGTATTAGAAACTGTCTGATATCCATAGAAGCAAGGGCAAACTTAAACTCTTCTTTTAAGTTGATTGTAGATGCTAGCCATTTTCTTCTTGACCATCTAAAAATTTTCCTAGTGGTACTTTACAGCTTCTCTGACTCAGAATAAAATTTTAGCTATTCTAAGTCACCACTGTCAGTCATGGCACTTTACACCTCATCTTTCCACCACAAAAGGTAAGTAAAATTTCTGTAAATTACTGTACCGTAAAATTAGTATACAGTGGACCCCCGAGTTTCGTAAACCCCGGAAATCGTACAATTATGTAAGTATAATATTGTAAGTGCTTGTGGAAGTGTATTTTTGGGGGTCTGAAATAGACTAACCTACGTGACATTTTTCCTTAAGGGAGTAAATTCGTTCGGTAATGGCGCTTGAGCAGACTTCAGGAGTGAAGTTTTTACGAAACTCGGGGGTCCACTGTACTGTCCTGTACTGTACATGACAGTACTATTGTACTTTCAACTTCATTTTATTTACTGTTCCTGTATAGTATACTGTTTCATATGTTAAAATAATTTAAGTGTCTGGTAACTGTCTTCTGAATCAATAGACCAAGTCCACTGATTCCGAACTTTGTCCATTTATGTTGCAATTGTGAAAATTTTTATAATTTGGAATGTACAGACAATCGACGATAACATAAACCCCCTTTCCTCCTATTAGTCCATTAATTCAAGGGTTCACTAACTTTTTTTTAGTTCATTATTTTTATTTTACAGCATTTTAAATGAATGTGCAGTTACACATTATATGGTTTTCTGGATTCATATGTTGTAGTGTAGAATATTTACACCGATTGTAGTTGTACGCAATATAGCATTGATAGAGGTACACTTTATTTTATTTCCTTTACATATTTGTATTTTTTTCACTATCAGCGAGATGCTAGCCACAGACTCAGCACTATTGGCAGTCGGTCCCTCTGTAACCTGAGTGCTGCTCTCAGAGAAGAGGATGAACAGCGCACATCCTTCAGGGATGGTTCACCGCCATACACACGCAGTGTGTCTTCCACACGTACCCTCTTGATGCCCACACATGGCCACTATAAGCCTAAGTTGAGAAGCACAAGATCTAGTAATGATGTTACAGAAGACACAAGTCACAAAATAGCCCTGGTGACTTCAGCAGATCCCCATGTTAACAACATAGTGGTGACTGGTGGTCCCAAAGATGAGAGAGATGCTGTATTCAGGCTGGAACAACTCTCGAGTCCCTCTGCTAGCAGGGTACGTACAGCAGCCTCAGTAGTTTTTTGTATGTAAAATTCACTGTTTAACTATACAATTGTTTTATTAAAGATGTAAGAACTTTGGTTGGAAGGTTTTGGTTCAGAGGATCATTTGAATGGTGATCTCAACTAAAAGCAATTAAATGAGTGAAGGTCAGTGTTTTATTTTCTGGATCACACTACCATGCTGAGGAAATGGCTGGTTTAGAAAAAATATGCAATGGATGTTGATTACCAAAAATTTTATTAAAAAAAAAAGGAAAAATTGCTGTATGACAAATAGCATATACAGTAGACCGTTATTTAACACGGTAGTTACGTCCCTGAAAACACCGTTTTAGTTAAAATCGTGTTAGACAAACTGAAGAACTTATGGGGAAAATAGGGATACGTTCCTGGAAGCCCCAAAAAAGCCAAACAACTTTTTTTTAGACCTCCAGATCTTACAAAAATAAAAGAGAATATGTAATTGTAGTTCATTGTCGTGATGTATTATGTTGCTTTTACTGCTTAAGATTACAAATGCAACAGAAATAATAGTATTTCTTACTTTAAATTGTCGGTGCTGGTGTTTGTGGATGATTGTGGAGAGTTATGTTGTGGCCCTACTGGGCTGAGGTGGATGGTAGAGGTACTGAAGTCGATGGTTGTACTGGATTGTGCATAAATTCTGTAATGGATTTCTGTTTTATTTTACCCTGCAGTACATTATACAACTGATGGTAAGGCATCAGCTGCTCTAGACACCGTTTCAGGGTATTCTTCAGTGAAAAAGTCTAACTTTAAGTCAGTCAGTAAGTCAGTCACAGTCATCACACAAATTCATATTTACCTCATTCTTTTTATGTACACAAAACGACGCTTCATTACGGCCACTGGCTATTTCTTGTCTAATATCTCTATTTTCTTCGTTAATTCTAAGACTTAAACTCTTAACCTTTTCTTGCTACTTTCAGCAACACTTGTATGCCTACTGGGTGCCATGATTGCTTGGCAGATTTAAAATATGGCAAGAAAAAGATAAACTCCTAGTGTAAAGTTAATTTAGCGAAGTGTTATACAAAAAATTGTGCTATAACCAAAACGTGCCAGACAAAATCGTGTTAAACGACGATCTACTGTACTATAACAAATGGCTTCTACTAAATACTATGTTGGTTTGCTGAATAGTAATTCTCACTTTAATTGTTAGTATACTTGATGGCTCATATGTTGGGTACAGGAAGCATGTAGCTTGATCTACTCTATTAGCAACAGGAAGGCCATGATTTACCAAAGTTGCTGTGGCTAAGAGCAAGGTTACGTTTATGCAGACTCTCCTAGTTACTGTCCAGACATTACTGAATGTGCAACGTTCTCAGTATTAACAGTGCAACAGCAGTGGCTTGTAAAGAGTTGTAAAATAAATCCAAATATTTTGTAGCAGAAATATAAAGATTACAAGTAAAAATTTATTGTAGTGATTCCATAAGAAATGCATGTAAATTGTGCTAAAGAAAAAATTCAAGGTTGATACAGTATTGTGATTTACTTGTACAGCCTCTCCTCACTTAGTGACGTACTCGTTTACCGACCACTCGGACTTATGACCAGCTCTCCAAATAGTATGCAAACCTAAGTAATGTATATTAGAACTGATTTCATCTATTATGTTTATTACAGTATACAGTACACTACTGTATAAACATTTAAAAATATACTGAAAATGTTATAAATGGTGCAAAGGTGACATTAAAAAACATATCTAAAGATGATTGACACAAATCCACTACCAGTATACGTAGTATGCTCCTCGCTTAACAATGAATTTGCTTACCAACCTACTCTTAGGAACGAAACCCCATTGTTAAGTGAGGAGAGATTGTATAGTTGGATTGCTAAGGGGATATTGACTGAAGGAATGAATCTATAATATCTTAGTTTTTGTTATTTAACCCATTAACTGTCCAAACGTATATATACGTTTTTACCGCTAGCGCTCCGAACGTATATATATACGTTTTTTTTACATGCTTTCAAATGGGGAAAATCAAGGTCGGAGCACTACGCGTGTAAACGTATATATACGTTTGGACAGTTAACGGGGTTAAATGATATTTGTGATATTTAAGAGTACTGTACATAATAAAAGTTAATGTGTATGAAGCTTTGGTATGTATGTTTTTTTTTTTTTTATAAACATGTTTGCCATTTCCCACCAAGGCAGTGTGACCATTAGCTATGAAACAATGCCCACAAATAATTGTTGCTTAGAAATTGTGTACTGATCACTCTGTAATTTGGTGAAGCATATTACATAAGATGTGTAAAATTAGCTTCGGCTGACATTACACATTCTAGAATCTATACATAAAAACTACAGTGGTACCTCGACTTACGATATTAATCCGTCAGAGAGGGCATATCTTAAGGCGAAACAATCGTTAGACGAATAAATTTTCCCCATAAGAAATAATGGAAATAAATTTAATCCGTCCAAGACTTCCAAAAGTAGTTAAATAAAATATTTTTTAGAACTTTTTGACATTAAATAATAAATAATTTAATAAAGAATACCTAAATACACATGCAAATATTGAACAACAACATGTCACTTACATTTATTGAAGAGTTGTTGATGTGTGGAGGACGGGAGGAGGGGAGAAGGTGGAGTAGTATGCTAGTGTTTGGAAGGGGAATCCCCTTCCATTAACACTGCAGGTACCAAGTCCTTTTCTGGGGTTACTTCCCTTTTTCTTTGAATGCCACTAGGACCAGCTTGAGAGTCACTGGACCTCTTTCTAACAACAAATTTGTCCAGGGAACTCTGTGTCTGGCGATTCTTTAACACATCCCTGAAATGACACACCACTGTGTCATTGTACAGGTTGCCAGCACGGCCTGCAACAGCATGGTTAGGGTGATATTCATCCATAAATGCTTGCACATCACTCCATTTGGCACAGATCTCCCTAATCCTTGAAGAAGGCACATTCTTCCATTTTTGTTCCACCTCCTCCTCCTCCTCTGAACCATTGTCCTGACCACTGGTCTCTTGTTCCAGTTGCTGTTGAAGCTCTTGCAGATCTTCAGTGGTTAGCTCTTCCTTGTGCTCCTCCACCAACTGTTCCACATCCTCACCACTCACCTCTAACCCCAAAGACTTGCCCAATTCCACAATTTCTTCCACAACAGGCTCAGGCTCAGGCTCATGCTCAGGGTTCTGAGGCTCAGCCCCAAAACCTTCAAAATCCCTCTCTAGGACACAGTCTGGCCACAATTTTCTCCAGGCAGAGTTCAAAGTCCTGGTAGTCACTCCCTCCCAAGCCTTATCTATAAGGTGTACACAATGCAGCATATGGAAATGTTTTTTCCAAAATTCTCTTAGGGTTATGTTCATGTCTGTGGTCACATCAAAGCACTTTTGAAACATTGCTTTGGTATAGAGTTTTAAAGTTGGAAATGACCTGCTGGTCCATGGGCTGGAGGAGAGGAGTGGTATTAGGGGCAAGAACTTCACTTTGATGAATTTAAACTCCTCCACAATTTTCTCTACCAAGTTTGGAGGATGACAAGGAGCATTGTCCATTATCAGGAGGCACTTAAGTGGCAAATTATTGTCCAATAGATATTTCTTCACACTGGGGCCAAACACGCCATTGAACCAATCTAAGAAAATGTCCTTTGTGACCCATGCCTTTTGTTAGACCTCCACATCACACACAAGTTAGACTTGCTGACACCGCATCTGCCAAACACTCGGGATTTTCAAAAGATACACTAGTAAAGGCTTCACTTTGCAATCACCACTGGCATTGGCACAAAGCATCAAAGTTAGCCTCTCTTTCATAGGCTTATGTCCTGGCTGTGCCTTTTCCTCCTGAGTAATGTAGGTCCTGTTGGGCATTTTCTTCCAAAACAGGCCTGTTTCATCACAATTAAACACTTGTTGGGGAGGAATTGTTCAGCCTCTAGGTACTCCTGGAATTCAGGCACATATTTTTCAGCCGCACTTTTGTCACAACTGGATGCCTCACCATGCCTCACAACACTATGTATGCCAGTACGCTTCTTAAATTTTGAAACCAGCCTCTGCTGGCTTTAAATTCGCTCACTTCATCACTCGTTGCAGGCATTTTCTTAAGGAGATCATCATGCAACTGCCTTGCTTTTTCACATATTATTGCCTCCGAAACAGTATCTCCTGCTAACTGTTTCTCGTTGATCCACACCAACAACAACCTTTCCACATTTTCCAGCACTTGTGGTCTGTGTTTTGTGATCACACATGAACCTTTTGCAACAACAGCGTCCTTGATTTTACTTGAATTTTTCTTATCCACAATGGTAGCGATGGTAGAAAAGGGTTTACCATACAGCCTGGCCAGCTCACTGATACGCACTCCACTTTCATATTTTTCTATTATCTCCTTCTTCAGTTCTATCGTACATATATTTCTGTTCCTCTTTGCCACAGGCTTAGCACTAGGATCTTTCCTTGGACCCATGGTAGCTTATTTAGCAGTTGCAAGCACTAAAAACAGTGGAATAATGACAATATACTGGTATGAATGCGTGGGTGTGGGTGGGTGGTCGCTCTCGCTTGTAAACAATAGCACTGACGCTCCCTGGAGTGCGCGCTCAGCTGGGCGCCAAGCGGACACGTCTGGTACGAATGTCGTTAGACGAATCAAACATCGGAAGTCGCATTCAAATTTCTTATGTTATAAATATCGGTTATCGAATATAACGTAAGATGATAACATCGTAAGTCGAGGTACCACTGTATTTCTATTTTCATTAGCATATCACTATAACATTGCATTTTTTCTACCTGCACTGCTGACAAATTTTAGTTAAAATATTTTAATTCTACATGCAAGGTTTCAGGTACGTCTTGCTACTTCTACTTACATTTAAGTCACACTACACATGCATGTACAGGCATGTATATACACACCCCTCTGGGTTTTCTTCTATTTTCTTATTAGTTCTTGTTTATTTCCGCTTATCTCCATGGGAAAGTGGAACAGAATTCTTCTCTGTGAGCCATGCGTGTCATAAGAAGAACTTTTATATTGCATAGACTGATATTCTGTCTTTCCTGCCACTGATCTCTTCCTTCAGGCATATTTACATTTGCTTTGATGTGCATCTAAAATATCATGCCATTTCTTGCTCATATTAGATCTAAAAGGTTGTAGAGAAGATATAATAACATGTAGCATATAATTATGCTTGTCATTACATTAAGCAAAACAGGATTCATAAATGATAATTATGCATTGATCCTAGAACAGTAATCACTGATGCTATTGTGGCTTGGCCAAGTTGCACATCCTTTACCTTAGTTTATTGTGCTGTACTATATTTCTCAAACTTTTCAGAAATAGGCACCTTACAATATGTAATTTTACAAACAATGAATGTTGTTTCATACTGAATGCATAGCAAGGCATCAGTGGTCTGAAATATTTATCTTTACTATTAATTACATAGATTTATTCTGAGGATCCTATCATCATATAATTACTTTTTACCAGACGTCTACTCTAAGTAGTGGGACATCCCAAGTGACTGTGAGATCATCATCGGGCAGTGGGAGTTCACCCTCTATAGGTAGTAAGGCTTCATCCCCAGTAGTGGCAGCATCAGTAGTAGAGCAACAGTTACGTGAATTAAGAGAAGAACAAAGACGTTTGAAAGAGGAAGCCAACAGATTGGCACAGGAGAGACGCAAGTTTGAGGTAAGATAAGATCTTCTGTGAAACATGGTGCCTACAGATTCGTCACTACCATAAACATAGCAGTGCCTCCCCAAATTTGTCGCTTAAAACTTCAAGTTTAATAACCTGGGAAGATGTTGTAAAAGTTTTAACCTGCAGGAGATATGTTTATGGATAACTCTTGTATTCACCGTATTGTTATGCTGGACATTCTAATACAAGCTGTTGCTTATGCTTAAAACTTCTTTGAACTGTCTGTATAAAGCAATGCACAAATAATGCAAATTGAGTAGTAATGCTATAGTGAAGTTTTTTGCACATTTATCACGTAGGATTATTTACAGTATAAGCGCTATACGTACAGTGGTACCTCGACTTACGATATTTTTTCATTCCAGAATGCTGTTCAAGTGCCATTACCAAACGAATTTATCCCCATAAGGAATGATGTAAAATAGACTAGTCCTTTTAGACCCCCAAAATTACACTTACAAAAGCATTTAAAAAAATAAACTTACATAAAAGGGTGAGTTTGGGGACCATCGTAAGTCGAGGTACCACTGTATTTAGTATATACTACATGTGTATATACAGTGGAACCTCAGTTTTCGTTTGTCCTGGTTTTCATCGAATTTGGTTTTCGACAACTTTTCTCGTCAAAATTTTTCCCAGTTTTCGTTCATCACCTGTTTTCGTCCGCCGTGCCAAACGTGTCCGCATGCCCGCGCCCACACAAAGCATCCCACTCACATGGTACGAGTCGGTCTGGCTTTGTTTCTCATCGAGTGAACATTACCCTGTGCTTTCATATAAAACATTTCGTAATAATCCATTGTTTTCTGTGCTTGTTTATTGAGTGGGACTGCTAAATAAGCCACCATGGGCCAAAGAAAGTTCCAAGTGCCAGCCCTTTGATAAAGAAGGCGAGAAACACAATAGAATTCAAGAAAGAACTCGTAGCAAAGTACGAATATCCATGGTGTTGGATGTGAGTGGCCAGGATGTGGAAGAGTTGGTGGACTACCACAGGGAAGAGCTAACCACTGAAGAGCTGCAACACCTTCAACTGGAACAGCAACAGATTGCAGCTGAGGAAATTGCTTCAGAGGAGGAGGAAGAAAGAGGGGAGAATATGCCTTCTTCAGTGATTATGGACGTGTGTGCAAAGTGGAGTGAGTTACAAAGTTTTGTGGAGAAATATCACCCTAACAAAGCTGTTGCAAGCCATGTCTGCAACATGTTCAATGACAATGCCTTGTCCCATTTTAGGCAAATCTTAGATATGCCAGAAACAGACCTCTCTGGACAGATTTTGTGTGTGACAGGGGTACAGTGACTCTCAAGCTGGTCCTAGTGCCAGTAAAAAACAAAGAAGGGAAGTAACCCCAGATAGGGACTTGATACCTAAAGTCCTTATGGAAGTGGATTCCCTTTCCAAACAGTAACCTCTCCTCCTCCCTCTCCCCTCCTCGCCGTCTTCCATACGCCAACAAGAGTCTTCAATAAAGGTAAAAGTGATGTTAAATGTTCATTTATCCATTTCATCAGTCCTTTATATTTATTTCTCATTGTTTTCTGTATGTAAAACTATAGTTATTCTCTATAAAATGTATTTTTTGTTAATACTTTTGGGTGTCTGGAACAGATTAATTGGATTTACATTATTTCTTATGGGAAATATTGCTTCAGTTTTCGTCGAATTTGATTTTTGTCAGACTTTCTGGAATGAATTAATGACGAAAACCGAGGTTCCACTGTATATAATATGTATGAAGTGGTACCCAGAATATGCCTACAAATTTTGTTTAGTTCAATTTATTACTGTTGCAATAGTTGTATTAGAGTTCATTAACTTAACCTGGTTAGTCCTTGACAAATTATAATGTTTGTAAATTTTAAATAAATCTTTGTGGTAAATATTTGGGCACCCCTTGTGAACTACTGTGTATCATTACCTCATACTCTGACATAGGTGCTATGCCAAGGAATTATTATTAGTTGTGCTCTTACTTATGATATCCTTTTATAATACACTGGTAATAAGAAAAAATGGTAATTAACTATTTAAAAATGCAACAAAATGTGGATTTGCCAATACAGTATCTGACCATATTCTTTTGTATGAGGAAATGATAGTACAGCACTGTACTACTGTAATTGCACTGCACAGTTGTAGTGTTGCAACTTCCTGGGTTCCATCACATAAGCAGACTGTATGCGAGTGCATTTGTGTGTTCTTATTTGTGTAGTATTTAGTTTTTTCAACATACCAAGGTGACCTCGAAAAAGAAGAAACAAAAACTTTCTAATTTTTACATTTAGTAATTTGTACAGAAGAGGTTACTAGGCCCTGTATTTGAGTTTGTAGAAAGCAGGATCTAGTTTTTGCTCTGCCCCCTCCCATCTTTCCCCTGGTCTTAATTCTTGACTGATGTGAAATAGTACAATCATGTTTATTTTCGATCCCCTATGTGGAGTTTAATTCCATGATGGGATTTGTCCGATATCCCTGTGGATCATGTGGGTGCGTAATATCCAAGCGTTCCTTCCTTGCTCTTGTTACAGCCCTGATAATGACACTCCTTGTATATTCCATTTCATCATCTTTTGCCTTATTGTTGAAAAATAAACAAAAATGCAGTATAATGTGATCCTTTATTAACTATGTTTCACCCACACAGTGGGCTTTATCAAATCTGTGACTTGATAGTGTTGGTATTTTATACCTTTTATCTCCATTTTGCCTTATTGTGTTGATGTTTTCAGTTTCTTGTTGGTCTCTCCTGATTCTCCTATTCATATTCAGATTTTTATTTCCTTTATGCAGTACACAGATGATGTAATTTACAAGTAATAAAATATTATTAGACGCATGAGAAAGCCACTAGTATGCAATGCATTTCAGGCAAAGTATGCAGTGCATTTTCAACTAGTTCTTTGCTTGCCTCTGTGAAGACCTCCTAGAATCTTCAGCAAGGCTCTTCACTTCGCCAGCATTTTCTGAGTGCTTTTCTACCCTTCCACCTTATCACCTGATCCTCTGAATAATCTTCCTTCCCAAAAAAAAAAAAAAAAAAAAAGACTGGTTGCAGACAGAGGTCTTTATTGGTATAACGTCTTCCATGGATGGGATTTTTCAAATACATACAACTCATTACATATTCTTATTTTTTTTTCATTTTCTCATCTTTGTTCTTACTTTTTCTTTTTCTCATTTTTTTCTTTTTCCTTTCTTCATTTCTTTCTTTTTTCTTTTTCTTATTTTTCTACTATTACTTTTATTACTGTTGCAGCTTTTCACTTTTTTTTTGTTTTTGCTTTACGACTACTATGTCTGCTGCTGCTCCCTCTATATCTATTACTACTTCTACATTTTCTCTGTCTACTACTATTACCACTACATCTACTACTACTACTACTACATTTTCTCTACTACTACCTCTACATCTATTACTACTACTAGTACATTTTCTTTGTATAATTTCTTGCTTTTTTCCTTGTTTTTCTTTTTTTTTTTTAGTTTTACTATTACTACTTTTGCTCTTATTTCTACTTCTGCTATCACTACTGCTGTTTCTTTCTTCTTTTTTGTTTTTTCCTTTTTTTTGTTGTTTTTATTTGTTTCTATGTTTCTTGCCCCTATATATAGGGGCAAGAAACAATATGCGTGCCAGGACTGATTTTTTTTTTTATAAAGATGTCGTGAGTGACTACATTCATGACCTCAAGTAGTCAGTAGTCATTTGCCTTCTTTCTACATGTCTCTTAGCTTTGCTGTGTATCTTGCCTGTTCACTCTAATTCTACTACATATTTTCCTTTTTGTTTTCTGTTTTTATGTAGTCATTATTTCACACTCTTGGGCCTTCATATGGTTTCCTGGCATTTCTTCTAAACCATGGTCTAAGTCTCTTTCTTTGTCAGTATTTCTTTTCATTGTGTTTGGACTGGACCATTCTTTTGCCCCTTGACTTTTTATACAATAGTCTACATTCATTGCCTTACCACTCAGTTTTACCAGTGTACTATTTCACTGATTTTGTCATACCTTCATTCTATTCTCTTCTGCAGTCTAGTTTCCTGTGTCTTCCTTCATTGCTCTCTCTCTCTAGATCTATTTCCAGAGATGGAAATATGCTTTCTTTAGAGTACGTATACTCAACAATCTCTCTAAATTTTTTATTTCATAAATTAAGACCATTTACCTAAATAAATAATCTTCCCCACACTTAATTAAATGTCCTTATCTGTTATGAAATGTGATAACAAACACATGATTAATCACTGACTGAATTATTCATTTCCATCCTAATCATATTTAGACATAAGGATTCATAGACACTGATACCTTGGTTTAATCAGCACTTTTGGAAAGTGATGGAGATATAATTGTCCCAAAAATTTTATAAATATTCGCTGTTAATCAACTATTGTAACTAATGTATCGTCTTAGGAAATAGTTCTTGTTTGTGATATACAGTCACAGAGAACTGCATGTTATGTAAGTGATAAGATAAGATATCTTGATAAATTTAGTGGCAAAGATTGGTTAGCTCTCAGTAGGTGTTGTAAATCTTCCCCCACACTGTTTCTTTTAGTCTCATCATTTGTGGTTGTTTTACAACGAAAAATAACAATGTACCTTTGCTTTTAAAGCTTTGAAAGTCATTTTTCATTATATCAGTGATATTTTATCTGTACACATCATAGAATCAGAATGAGAGTGAATGTGGTTTGGTGTGAGACTTGTGTAATCTGCTATTGTTGGACCCTTGAAAATAGTTGCTCTTATTTGTTGCTATCTGCACCTTCATTCACCTTGACCCTGCTGGCTCGCCACCCCCTACCAGGAGGAGAAGCGTCGTGGTCTTGAGAGAACCCAGAGTGCCCCGTTGGTCCCATTGGTGATCACCTGTTCTGGGCAGTCCCTTCTCCCACATCTTCAGCCGCCCCCCAGCCCCACCTCGTCTATTGGTAGTGGTCGGCACACTACCCGGGTTCTTATCAAGTCCCCACCACCACCACCGCCACCTCGTAAAAACACCACCACCTTGACTTCCTTTCCTAGCAGCTTCCAGCCCCATCAGGTATCCCCACCAGCATCACCAGCACACAGCAGCAGTAGCAGCAGTGGAGTTGGATCATCCTGTGGCTCTGGTGCTCCACCACGACGCTGCAAGAGTATTGGGTCATTGTCAGCTAGCAGTGGTGAAAGTGCTGTTTGGGAAGATTCACCCATTGGAAACCGTTCTCTTCCTGTCAATACCCATCCAACATTCCGCTCCAGTATGCCACCACCTCCTCCCCCTAAGCCGCCTGCACCACCTAGTGTACACTCAAGTAGCATCAATGGCTCTCCAATGTTATTGGGTGCCCCTTCACCTCCTCCACCTCCCCCACAACCTACCTCCTCTCCACCCCAACCTAGCTTAGCTGCTGCCCTTAATAGAGAACTGCAGCGTCGCTCAGCACAGGTGAGTTACCATGTGTGTGTCATGCACAAAAGAGCATTTAGGGTATATCACTATGCTGTCATTCCCTTCTAAATTCTGCATGGTACTGTACCTCACTTAGCTAAACTCATATAGAATGAGTAACTTACTGTTACCACAATGGCATTTATATACGTACTGTATATACACAAGGTACTTGTTTCACCTGTAGATGTTCATTATAATTCTAACAATATAACCTTTTAACTACATTTTATTCTTATCAATTTGCTAACAGCATCTTGTGAGCATGAATGTTACTGGTCCATATAACCTTCATTAGTCCTTTCTTAGTTTCATATTTCATCTCGCAGACTAGTTTTTATCCCTCATTTCTCACACATCAAAAATGAATTTTGTCAGTTCAAGATGATGGTGTGTGAGTAAGCCATCAGGAACCCTGCTATACAGATCTGCAAGTTATATCCTGACATACAAATGATACATTGTTACTACCATAATTGATTTCTTATTGCCATTTTCTGTTAGTATTGTACTACTGTATTTCTCAATTTATATAAATAACATTTTATAAATAATAGTGATTCTGATTGTGTAGTTTTTTTAAATCTAGTTTATACACTTATTTTTTACTTAATTATATTTATATAAGCTAATTAACTTTACATATAGAATACTGTAGCTCAAATAAATCAGTTTACAGATAGAGTACTGTAGCTCATTAATACAACTTTGTGTCTATTATTGTAGTTCATGGTAATAACTTTACATATATTACAGTAATCCACATTGTCTACAATAGTTAGAAAACCAGTGTTTCCATTAGTTATGGTATACTGGGGTACACTGAATGCTCAACAGTATTGGTTTGCACATTATGCATGTGACAATAAGCTGACAGCTAGAAAACTTAATGATAAGATTTCATTCCTGCACTGAAACAATGTCAGTGCAAACTGCAAATTGTTGTGCCATACTACTATAATTGTTTTTAATATTTTAAATGCATTGGTTTTAGAATTTGATATTTCTAAAAGCAGTTGGGTTTTTATTTAGAAAGTGAGGCTTGAGTTTGGGTATGCAGGAGGGAGGAGGACCATTTCCTAATAAAAGGCTTGGACCAGGATGTGATGTCACCATGGTTGTTTAACATATTTATAGTTTGGGTTGTAAAATAAATGAATGCTAGGGTGTTGGGGAAAGGTGCAAGTTTAATGTTTTCAGTGACCTCACGTCGAGCTACGTCATTGAGGACAGTCTCTCTTTACGTAGTTCTATGTCCTGAGTTTAGCTCACTCATATAAGCTGTGAGAGGTAAAAAGCAAGGCTCTGACTGTGTGTTTGGTTTAAAATAGACTTTGAGTTGTTTTCTAGGATGGTGTTTATGGTTTTATTGGCAGTTTCTTGGTGTCATTTGATAGAATGGAAAACATACTACTGAAATAGGGATGGTAGTTTGTCAGACTGCTGGCAGTTTTGATTATCCTCTACTGCATATGTACATGACTAATTTTACTGGCTACAAGTTCTTAGGCGTTGTGTGCCATAACATAAAATTTGGGTAATTTTGTGTCTGCCCACATCTGTGTGAGAAAAGGAAGGAGAGCCTTAACAACAGTGTAACTTTTGTACTGGATGATTTGATAACTTTATAAAGTTTACTCAGCTTCATAACGTAGTTTAGTGTGAAGAGTGCATCAGCTGATCAAGTAGCTGTTTGAGGTTACTCTGTGACACTGCTAAAATGATCTCTGAAAATAATTACAATCCAGGCCAAGTGTTTAGTACTGACAAGACAGGGCTGTGTTGGAAGCATATGCAGGCAATAACTTAAATTAGCAAGCAAGATAAATTTGCATGTGGTTTAATGGCAGCTAAGGAGCTACAGAGGCCATATGATTAGTTCTGTGTAATTGGTAAAGTTGCAGAATTTTTCACTTAAAGGACCCTGACACTTCTAGAAGTATTGCTTTGTAAAGTACTGCAGGGTAAAACACACCTTAGGTGCATTACAGAATACCTGTACCTTAGAACTCCAGTTCATCCATCATCTACTTTCATCTGTGCCAACATAAACACACACGTCACAGACCACATCATCCCAGTAGGGCCACATCAACCCTCTCCACATACTCTTTGTCAACAAGCAGTGACAACTAGAATGTCAGATAATATATGGAACTTAACCTTATCTCTCCCATATGCACATAATTTCAAGCAATGCAATACTATTTAAGAAGTATTTTTCAGGAATGTAACCTGCACATTACTTAAGGGATTTACCATATATGGCATCTAAATTTGTGGGATAGTTGTAAAATGAAGCAGTGTTAAAGTTAGATGATAAAGAAATGGCTTTTTTATACACGGCTAGTGACTTTTGGAGACTTTTAAGCATGAATGCTGGAACATTTTTAAAATATTGTGCAACCAAACATAAACATTACCATATGTATTTATTATAAATGTGCATTTCAGCTTTGAAGCATCAATTTATAATTCATGTGCAATAACTTGTTTACACTGCCTTCCTTGTCACAGCTTTGAATAACTACTTTGTTTAATCATATTTCACATGAAAAAAGTGACATCGATAGAG
Source organism: Cherax destructor (assembly GCA_009830355.1). NCBI lineage: Eukaryota > Metazoa > Arthropoda > Malacostraca > Decapoda > Parastacidae > Cherax > Cherax destructor. Next base: position 136,989 of record WNWK01001644.1, on the reverse strand, counting down.
TAACTTATATACTATGCTGCAAATATCTTATATTTTCTTGTCATTCACTGTAGGAAGCTCAACTTGTGTTAAATGGTGAAGACAAAACAAAAGCTCAACTAATTGAAGACAAAATTGATGCCTTTAAGAAAGACAAGCCCCGAACAGGACCATCTGACCCAAAACGTGCTCAACATGATAAGGTAAGATGGACATGGGTAATGCCATTATGAGAATTTCCGTTTTGTAATAATTATAAGAAAAGTTCTCCATATGATTTAATCACAGGCAAATAAATAAATTCGAGTCTGAGAACTTTTTGATAGCACCTCGTATTTTCTTGAAATAATAAGCTTTCATGTCCAAGTTATAAATTACACTGTTACTTGTTTTCTCTCATTATTACTTACATATATGATTTTTAATTCTCCTGAAAATTAAAGTTCAATTTAACATTAAATTTTAATTTAATGTCTCTAAGTTAATGTTCAATTTTCACAAAATTTGTATAGTACAGGTTGGCCATCACTAATCCGGCAATCAGTAATCCAGTTCCATCAGTAATCCGGCACTAATTTCGGCTAGCATAATTTCAAATTTCCGGAGTTGCCACACCAGCCTGCCGCTTCTGTTTGATGGCTCTACTTACTGCATAAGTCATTCAATTTTATTTTTCTCCATTTACTGGTATAACCTGCTCACTTTTAGCTATAGCCATGGTTCCAACGAATAAAAGAAATGCTTCTCATTGTGTAAAACACACACCGTACATTGTCCATAAAAGATAAGGTGGTTTTGAAGCCACTGTCGGTCACCATGAGCTCAGCTCACTCAGATAAGTTGTGACCGGTAAAGTTGGGCCTACATATGAGAGAATAGGTCTGTGTGATAAGTATGCACTATATAAAAAAAATCCTGCAACGCGCAGTGCATAATGAGAAAAAACAACTACCGTGCTTTTGGTGTAAAACATCGAATTTGCGGTGTATTTTCATATGGTTTGTATGGTTGTATTCTCGTTTTTTTGGTCTCATTTGATATAATGGAAATATATTACAGAAACAGATATAATTTTGATTGGTTTCATGCTGAAAAGTACCTTAAAATTGAGCTCAAAGTAGCGGAAATTTTCTATTTTTGCCGATGTTCAAGAGTAAACAAATGAATTCACCATCCAATACATGTCCAACTGGCTGGTCTAATACGCAGTCACAAATGGCTTGACATTATTTATACAAATATTATTATTACAATAATGCAGTAGTCTACATAACAGTAAATCTTCTATAGTATTTTGTGTGAATAAAAATTCAAAATGGAAAGTAAGCGTAATATAAGAGGGGCCTGGAGATGTGACTAATGAACAGAGAAAATGTTATTTTAGTGCCAGGAATGTCTGCATTGTTTATTTTGGACCCTATTTTGAAATTTGTGTGAAATTGGCCAAATTACCGATTTCTGACCACTATTGGGTAGTTGAAATAGGTAAATGGGCGGTTTCCTGTACAGTCATCCCTCGGTTTTCGTGTTTAATCCGTTCCTGAGGTATGCACTAAAACTGAAACACACGAAAACTGAAACCATTTTCCCCATAAGAAATAATGGAAATTCAATTAATCCGTTCCAGAAACCCAGAAGTTTGGAAAAAAAAATTTTGGGGGGCCTTAAAGATAGATTTACATGCACAAATGAATGAAATGAATGTGGCACTTACCTTTATTGAAGACTGATGTTGCTGGATGGAAGAGAGGGAGGAGGGAGAGGGAAGAGACCCTATTTTTGGAAGGAGAATCCCTTCCATAAGGAATTTAGGTACCAAGTCCTTATCCGGGTCACTTCCCTGCATGCCTGCTACATCCTGCCTGCTACCCCTGCCCTGCTACACTCCCTGCATACCTGCTACACTCCCTGCATACTGCTACACTCCCTGCATTCATGCTACACTCCCTGCATCATGCTACACTCCCTGCATACATGCTACACTCCCTGCATACATGCTACACTCCCTGCATACATGCTACACTCCCTGCATACATGCTACACGCCCTGCATACCTGCTACACTCCCTGCATACATGCTACACTCCCTGCATTCATGCTACACTCCCTGCATACCTGCTACACTCCCTGCATACCTGCTACACTCCCTGCACATGCACACTCTGCATACCTACACTCCCTGCATACATGCTACACTCCCTGCATACATGCTACACTCCCTGCATACCTGCTACACTCCCTGCATACCTGCTACACTCCCTGCATACCTGCTACACTCCCTGCATTCATGCTACACTCCCTGCATTCATGCTACACTCCCTGCATACATGCTACACTCCCTGCATACCTGCTACACTCCCTGCATACCTGCTACACTCCCTGCATACCTGCTACACTCCCGGCATGCTTGCTACACTCTTAAACTCCATCGTGTTTATCACTTTCTTTACCAAAGGACTGGCACTAGGAGCTTTCTTTGGGCCCATGGTAGCTTATTTAGTAGTCACATACAATAATCAAGGGCCAAAAACAATGAATTGTTAATAAATGTTTTGTATAAACTCCTGGGGTGATGTTCACTCAAGCGTAAACAATGCTAGACTGCGTGGCAATGTGCGTGGGTGGTGGCCTACGGCCTTTGTATGTGCGCGGCACTGGTGGACAGGTTCCGGACCGAGCACGAAAACGGAGGGAACACACGAAAACAGAGGGCAATTTTCCACGAAAAAACTACACGAAAACTGAAATACACGAAAACAGAGATACACGAAAACGGAGGGATGACTGTACTCAGTCGACAGAATAGAAGGAATACTAGCAAAATAGCTATGAGTTTGGTAGACTGGATTAATGGAATGGGTCAAAAATAGGGCATAAAGTGGGTGAAATAGCCGATGCGTAAATATCGCCATTGGGTTAAGTGTATTCTAACCTAACCACTCTCTAATCTGGCAAACTGACTAATCCGGCACCCTACAGGTCCCGATGATGCCGGATTAGTGTCAACCTGTATTACAATATTGTTACTTTATCTTCTAGTTTGTACTATATTTACATGCATTATCCAATATATATTTTATTTTCATACTAGAAGTTTTAGTCCTAGTATTAGTCCATGTAAGAACTATACACTTAACCTACTATTGTAAATCAACTTTATCTTCTTATGGGAGTACATAAGTCTCAAAAGGGCAAGTTTAAAATGGTAGAGGTATGTGGGTCCATGAGTGCTTGAATCCCATTTTTATAATGAGGTTGATATTTTTAAAATCAAAGTAAATTATAGTATTTTTATACAGTATATGTATAACAAAAGGCATTCAAAAAGTTTAGACATTACTGATTCTGTATATTTTATGTGACACTATCAAATTTTGCTTAATATCACTGATATCTGTGAAATTTGACTTCCATGGTGTAGCCTCTGCTCATTATCTGCTTTCCTCCATTTCATTTGTGTTTGGGTATTTCTTCTTATATTAAAATGATTGTTTAACAATAATTTTTTAATTGCAGTTAATGGAAGAATTTAAACTTGCTCACAAGAAAATGTTTGTTGCAAAAGATAATGCTGATGAAGAGAGTAAAGAAGAAACAAAGGAACCAAGTGTACCAAGCCTGCCCAAAGTACCTCCAAAACCTACTCCAGTTGAATTTTCTTCAAAAATAATAAGTAACAGTACTATTAACACTCGTGATGGAGTCTCTGTTAATAATAAACTGATAGTGCCCAACCAGAGTGATAATGTGTGTGTACCAAAAAGCAACATCAATTCTAAATCTAAGTTTACATTGAGAGAAGCAAGCATCATCAATGGTAGCAATGTTAAGGAAACTATAATCATCAACAGTTCTTCTGCAAGCAACAAAATCAATTCATCATCAACATCATTGCTGAGACAGGTACCTCTTCCTACTCCACAATCCATACCTCCACCTCCTCCACCTCCACCTCCTCTACCAAGTTCTGTTATTTGCAAAAAAAAAACTTTATCCAATGCATTGGTACCTGGCCATAGCAAAGCTATGCATATTTCTCCTCACACTAATTCCTATCCAAACCTTTACCATAATCTTTCTAGGCCACAATTTTTGGCCACTCCCATTTCCAGCTCCCCCAACACTGTGTGTAGGCCTCCCACATCAGCATCAGGAGCCCCGCCCCTCCCGCCCCCAATGCCCAGGACACTCATCCCGCTTCCCTCTGCTGTGAGTTATGATTTTGTGTCTTTTGTTTATAACAAGTTTTAAAGATATTTTGAAATGCCCCAAGTGCCAGTTTAATTCCTTCACTATTATTGGTATTTTCAATATTATTTGGAGTTATTATTTCATGAGCACTACATCAAATCTTTTGCACTTTATGGCCAGTATGAAAAATTAATTTCATTGGAGGGTACTGTGCATGGGTATTTTAATCTTACAAATTCTTTTATAAACAGAAAACCAATAATGTTTGAATGTTCATGAGCAGCAATGTTGATTAGTGAGAGAGCCCTCATTCTTGTAAGACTGACTCAGAATCTTTCTTATAATCCACTGTCTCTAACTCTAAGACTGCAGCTGAACATTATAGCTGCCACTTTATTTTTATTTTTTACCAGAAATGGGGGAAGGGGGGGTTGCACGTGTGTGCATGAGAAAGAATGATAGAGTACTCACCTATATGTGGGTGCAGGGGTCAATTCGCAGCTCCTGGCCCTGATATGTGTGAGTGTGAGAGTCTAGTATTTTGTGTGTTTAAGATGAGGGCATTATGCTGTAATGCCCTCTGCCCCAACAATTCTGAGATAATGGGATTTGACTAATATGAAATTAGCAGGAACATAATATAAATCTTCAAAACTATCACTTAAGGCAAAATATAATTTTACAGTGAAGGTTGCTTTATAAAGCTGTGCAGTACTATAAAGTTGAAACATTTCAAGAAATTTAGTTAGTAACTTATTCTTGCTATCCTTGGGGACTAAGAACTCATTAAAGTCAGAGGAAACCTCTCACTTTAATGAGAGGTTTGCTCTCATTATGTAGTGTATTGTATTATAGTGTATTATTAGTGTATTATCACTGCACACTTTATTGTAACCACACATGCTAGTGAATCTACAATCATAGCCATAATCTGATGCTAAGCAAAACTGAAAATTTGGTCGAATTAGATTTGGGGTTTTGTGATACTGCATTGATTACAAAAGTGTAAAAAAAATTCAATATTCTTTTATAGTTATTTTTGGAGTAATTTAAGTTTCTTCCAAAAAATTTAACTTAACCATTTCTGTATAACATTTTATCAAATAATTGAGGCTATTGTTTTTATTATAGTTATCTGGAAAGCCCAAATCAGTAAAGATCATACAGTGCCTGGGGAATGGGAGGTAATCAGACTGATCCAAGAAAGGGGAGGGTAGCTCTACTTTTCTAAATTAACCCTTAAACTGTCCACACGTAGATATACGTTCACGTGCGTAGCTGACCGAATATTTTGAGAAAAAAATAAATTGTTCTTTTTCTTTAAAATGAAGAGTGCATTTTGTTTGTCATTCCCACATGTTGTAATACTGCACACAATGAGTGCACAGACCCATTCTCTAATCTCTAGGCAACTCAGGCTTATCGTGGCAAGGTTAAAAGCATTTGAAAAAAAACATAGATCTATGTTCGGGGCAGTACGCACGCGAACGTATATCTACGTGTGGACAGTTTAAGGGTTAAAAGCTCTTCACTGGCATCAAAGTGTCTTACTTAAAGGGGATTGAAGATTGAGCTGCACAAGATAGGTTAGTAACTCAGAAAATTTGAAATGCTGATAGACAACACTCTTAAAGGATGTCCAGACAAATCTCATTTTTCTAATCTTAGATTTGATGCAATGAAGTAGTGATGACTACACAGTGTCTAAAGGATAATGCTCACTTGAGATTTATGTAAATATGTCAAAATCTTGTGTCTTCATCCACCCTGACAACCACTGATAATTACATTTTGTTGACAGTTCAAAATGTATTGACCATGTTGTATAATTTTGCTGTATTAATCAAATTCCAGTATAGTATTGCAAGTTAATGACCCCTGAAGTCTTTAACTATCATTTTTGTTCTTTTAATTGTTTTTAGCATAATTTAAATACATGTCAAATTATGCACACTGTTAGTATCATACAGCATCTGTATAGTGCACCTCCTGCACATATGGTAGTATTTGTATGTATATATGTAGTGCAGATAGCAGTGAATTTCTCATGATCATTGATCATTTTCTTCTTCCTAATATTTGCTGTTTTTGGGGAATTATGAACTTCAAACAATCATAAGCATTATATTTTACAAATCCAAAAACAGTACAGTAGGGCCCCACTTTACGGCGTTCCGCTAATACGGCAATTTCAAATTATGACCAAAACTTTCTATATGGCGAGCGGTCTTTCAAATACAGCGCGCGCCACCCGATTTGTTTACATTCTTCATGAGCACATCTCTATTATGTAATAACAATCACTCTTGGGCATATTAAATGTCCTATTTTACATCAATATAGACATTTTCGTTAATCCATCTATGATATTTTCTTCAAAATTATCTTAGTATAAATAAATACTATACATAGATATAATTATTATAAAATTATATAATTAAAAGCCTATTTTGCAGCAATGGAATGAGCGGTCAGGAGGTAGTAGTAACCCCCAGACATCTTCAGAGGCATCTACCATAAAAAAATCTCCATTACGTCCAGTGAGTGTGGCTGTGATGGAAGAATTTAAGCCTGATGAGAAGTCATCATCTTTACTTCGGGCTCCTAGTGCTTATTTTGAACCCACACGAACAGGTTCAGGAAAACCTCTTGTTTCCATTGGTGCTTATCCATCACCAAATCATAGGCCACCACCTGTCAAGATGGATTTCTTATCTGCAATAGGTAGCAAAAGTGAACTCAATGGGGTGAGTGTTGATGGGTCACCAAGAAAAGCATGCCTACAACAAGAACTCGTGTCTACATTGACTCGCTCAAATTTACGTCAGCGTTATGCGCCTCAGGATTTTCCAACAGACCCTCCTACTCTTTCCTCCAGTGTTAACTCTGCCAGTGCTGCTTCAGACAAAGAGTCAAATTATGCTGTTTCTCCATCAGCCACTTTTACTACTACGTCCATTCAGAATAATGCCTCAAGCCCTAAAGCATCTTTATCAACTAAGTATCGGGGTATAAGACAAGATCCTTCTATCACCATCGTTATGAAAGGTTAGTAGTAAATTAGACTAAATTTCATAGGAAAATTTAATATCAGGTATATTTGCAGTGCAGTACTGTATTTGATATTTCAGTGTTGATTTTGTTTTTTTACATTCATACCCAAACCTAATTCACTACTGTATCATCACTCGCAAAGACTTTCAAGGTAAAATTTACGAAAGTGCAAATATGTCCCTAGTTCAAACATGAAAAGCTTATCCATAAAGCACAAACACTGTACAGGTGTGTACATTTAAAAAAAAAATTGTAGTAAGCAAATCAGAATGTTGCATACAGAATCTTTTTCAATAATTTTATCTCTAACCTCTCCATAAAATTCTGAAGACTCAGTTGAGACTAGAAATACTTAAAAAAATTTATTTATTTATTTTGCTGTTATAAGGAAAAACTGTTAACCCTTTCACTGTCGGTGCCATAATAATACAGCTTGCAAGCCAGTGTTGGTGCCATAATATTACGGCAAAATTCTAGCAGCTTCAAATCTAGCGGGAGAAAGCTTGTAGAGCTACATGTTAGAGAATGGGTCTGTGTGCTCAGTGTGCACAGTATAAAAAAAAAATCTGGGGAGGCCACAGTGCATTGTGGGAGTGCCAATTCAGTACGCCTTGTTCACCATGCCTAGCAGTAAGGAATACCTAACTCCTAGGCGAATTGGGACTCTTCTCTTCCCAAGTGATAGTTCTAACACAGATGGAAGTGTCATCAGTGAAGGTGAATTTCATGGTTTTGACGAGTTTGTGACCGAAAGCAATGCCCAGGATACCAGATACAGATAGTGAAAAGGGAACACAGCGTGGGTGGTGGGGAAGATGGTGTGGGTGGTGGGGAAGACAGTATGGGTGGTTGGGAAGATGGCTTGCAAGTTTATTCAGGTATACACAAATACAGTTACAAAGATTTTCCTTTGATAGCAGCATATGTGTAGAGAACCCAGGATAACCCAAAAAAGTTAGTGACTCATTTCCAGCATGGGTGGTGGGGAAGACAGTATGGGTAATGAGTAATGTTACAATTGGGATGGATAATATACACGTGACAGCAGGTGGTGGTGGTGGAGATGCAATGCGTCATGTGGCACTAGCGACACCCCAGGCTGGTAGCCACGCCACTGACTCAGCACATCCACAACAAAGGCCACCTTCAACCACCCACACACCACAACAACCTGTTAATATCCAGTACCCACTAGCAGACCGCATCTGGGATTGGCAGCAGGGTGCCAATCGGTGCCAACGAGTGGATGTATATATACATTATGCATTAGATTGGTCTCACAGGCCACAAAAGTTACTTGAAAAAATAAAATACAGCCTCTCCTCACTTATCAACGTAATTGTTTACCGACAACTCGGACTTACTACAGGCTCTCTGACCCGTATGCATACCGAAATAATGTATATTAGAGCTGATTTCCTCTATTCTGTTTATTACAATATACAGTACACTAGTGTATAAACATTTAAGAATATACCAGAAATGTTATAAATGGTACAAAGGTGGCATTAAAACAATATCAAAGATGGTTGACACAAACCCACAACCATTATAGTATGCTCCTCACTTAGCGACAAATTCGTTTACCGACGTAGTCTTAGGAACAGAACTCCGTTGTTAAGTGAGGAGAGGCTCTATTAGAAAAGAAAATTAAAAAAATAGAATAAAAGTGAAAATAATATTACCGAGTGAGCGGCAGTTGATGTTGCCATCAGCGGTTCACTTTGTCAACTTCATGCCTCTATATCTCGGTAAGTACTGATCACAAAAAAAAAAATTCTTTTAAAACGCTCTGAAAAATATTTTTAAGATTTTGGTAAGAAATTTTTTTTTTTTTTTTTTTATTACACTGAGAGCAAGTTTGTGATCAGAGGTCTCAACAGTGAAAGGGTTAATACTTGCTTGCAATAGAAAAACAGTTACAGCCTCTCCTCACTTAGCGATGTACTCATTTACCGACGACTCACTCACAATGAAATCTCTGACCATTATGCATAATGTACGTATACATATTAGAGTTGATTTCCTCTATTCTTTTTATTACAATACACAGTACAGTACTGTATAAACATTTAAAAATATAATAAAAATGTTATAAATGGTGCAAAGGTGACATTAACCCTTTGACTATTGCAACCCCTAATCCTGAGTGCTCTCCTGTTGTCACAAAATTTAAAAAAAAAAAAAAAAATTCTTATGAAATATTAGAGAATCTTTTCCTGATGGTAATGACGCCAAAAGTATGAAATTTGATTGAAAACTTACGGAGTTACGCTCTCGCGAAGTTAGTGATCTCGGCGATATATACGCATCGGCAATTTTGCCAACTTTGAGCCCTATTTTCGGCCAATTCCATTGTTCCAGTTGACTAAACTCATAGCTATTTCTTTAGAACTCCATTTGTTCTATCGATTGAGTACAGGAAACCACCAATTTACCGATTTCAACTACCCAATAAAGTGGTCAGAAATTGGCAATTTGGCCAATTTCATGCAAAATAAAAAAGTTGTCAGTTTCAAAATAGGGTCCAGAATAAACAATGCAGACATTCCTGGCACTAAAATAAGATGTTATCTGTTCATTAGTCACATCTTTAGGCCCCTCTTATATTACTTTTGCTTTCTATTTTGATTTTTTATTCACGCAAAAAATAGGTTTATCGTTATGCAGACTATTGCATTATTGCAAAAATGGTATAAATAATATCAGTGCACTTGTGAAAGAATATTAGACTCACCAATTGATGTGTATTGGACGCGTGGCGTGATTTGTTTACTCTTGAACATTTGCAAAAATCGAACATTTCCCCTAATTTGAGCTCAATTTCAAGGTCGTTTTCATCATGAAACTAATCAAAATCATCTATATTTCTGTAGTATGTTTTCCATTCTATCAAATGAGACAATAAAAAAGAGAATACAACCATAAATACTATATGAAAATATACCTCAAAATGGCATTTTAATCCAAAAAAATGGTTGGAGTTTTTTTTTCTCATTATGCACTGCGTGCTGCAGGATTTTTTTTTTTATACAGCGCACACTGACCACACAGACCCATTCTCTCATATGTGGGCCTACCAGCTTTCTCCCGCTTGATTTGAAGCCACTAGAATTTGTGAGTATATATACGTCCGAAACAGTGGCTCGTAAGACGTATATATACGACCGAAACAGTCAAAGGGTTAAAACAATATCAAAGATGGTTGACACAAACCCACTACCATTATAGTATGCACCTTGCTTAGCGACGAATTCGTTTACCGATGTGGTCTTAGGAGCGGAGCTCTGTTGTTAAGTGAGGAGAGGATAGCTGAGCCTTGTTAATGTGGAATTCATAGGATTAAGAGCTTTCTATTAGACTAGATTTTATTGAGGAAGAGTGCTAAATCCATATAAGAGTATTGAGCAATGCAGATCAGATGTGACTGAAAATCAGAAGAAAGTTATCTTAAAAAAAAATGGTCGTAGTTTTACACCAATATGTCATTCTATACAAATAGTTGGCTTCTTGCACAAATACGTATGTTATATTACAATGAAACAGGCATCTTGGAAGAAATATGGTCATGATTTGAAGAAATTATCTTGCATAACAGGAATCTTGCAAAAAGGAAGTTTTACAAAATGTAATTTCTCAAAAAAAGGGAGGAAAAAAAAAAAAAAGAATTGGATCACAAAACCAGAATTTATGTAATATGCAATTCACAGGTTAATATTTTACCATTCAATGCCTAAGAGTCCCACTCCACAATCCATATTCCAAAATACAGTGGAACCCCGGTTAACGAACACCGGAAATCGTGCAATTATGTAAGTATAATATTGTAAGTGCTTGTGGAAGTGTATTTTTGGGGTCTGAAATAGACTAACCTAAATGACATTTTTTCTTAAGGAAGTAAATTCGTTCGGTAATGGCACTTGAGCAGGCTTATATATACGACGTATATATACGACCGAAACAGTCAAAGGGTTAAAACAATATCAAAGATGGTTGACACAAACCCACTACCATTATAGTATGCACCTTGCTTAGCGACCAATCGTTTACCGATGTGGTCTTAGGAGCGGAGCTCTGTTGTTAAGTGAGGAGAGGATAGCTGAGCCTTGTTAATGTGGAATTCATAGGATTAAGAGCTTTCTATTAGACTAGATTTTATTGAGGAAGAGTGCTAAATCCATATAAGAGTATTGAGCAATGCAGATCAGATGTGGTCTTAGGAGCGGAGCTCTGTTGTTAAGTGAGGAGAGGATAGCTGAGCCTTGTTAATGTGGAATTCATAGGATTAAGAGCTTTCTATTAGACTAGATTTTATTGAGGAAGAGTGCTAAATCCATATAAGAGTATTGAGCAATGCAGATCAGATGTGACTGAAAATCAGAAGAAAGTTATCTTAAAAAAAAATGGTTGTAGTTTTACACCAATATGTCATTCTATACAAATAGTTGGCTTCTTGCACAAATACGTATGTTATATTACAATGAAACAGGCATCTTGGAAGAAATATGGTCATGATTTGAAGAAATTATCTTGCATAACAGGAATCTTGCAAAAAGGAAGTTTTACAAAATGTAATTTCTCAAAAAAAGGGAGGAAAAAAAAAAAAAGAATTGGATCACAAAACCAGAATTTATGTAATATGCAATTCACAGGTTAATATTTTACCATTCAATGCCTAAGAGTCCCACTCCACAATCCATATTCCAAAATACAGTGGAACCCCGGTTAACGAACACCCCGGAAATCGTGCAATTATGTAAGTATAATATTGTAAGTGCTTGTGGAAGTGTATTTTTGGGGGTCTGAAATAGACTAACCTAAATGACATTTTTTCTTAAGGAAGTAAATTCGTTCGGTAATGGCACTTGAGCAGGCTTCTGCAATTAATTTTTTTCGTTAACCGGGGTTCCACTGTATGTTCTATGTCAAAAACAAAGTGTCATTCAAATTTTCTCATGAGAAAGGGGTTAAGGGAATTCAATCTTTTTTCTAAAGAGGAGGGGCAAAATTAGCTCCCATCAGTGTCCTGTTTCTCATTCTATTCTCTAAGCTCAAAGAAACATGCTGCTTTAAATACATGACCATATTTTTCCTATGCATAATTTCCACAGAAGATTTTACTGTAGTATTACCTTTCTTCTTGTATTGGTCTCTTAGTTTTCCCTTCAGTTATTCCACGTTTACTCAATATCAATCTCAACTACAGTTGTAGATCATCTAATCTTCTTCACTTAATTTAATCTTGCACTCTGTTATATTTTATACTTAATTAAAATCTACACATTCACTCTTTCTCTGAGATGTCACAATCCTTAGTGGGTGACCACATGTAGAATCCTCGTGACAATTGCCTTAAATGTTAGACCCGAAGAACTGCCTGAAACATTATCCAATCACTTGTATCATTGAAGCACCGGCTACTCACCCCACTCAGAGTATGTGAAAGGCATGGATGGAGTTTACCCTTATAAATACTTTTTTTTTTTTTTTTCTCTCAACAAGTCTGCTGTCTCCCACCAAGGCAGGGTGATCCAAAAAGAAAGAAAATCCCCAAAAAGAAAATACTTTCATCATTATTCAACACTTTCACCACACTCATACATAATCACTGTCTTTGTAGAGGTGCTCAGATATGACAGCTGAGAATAAGTCCCTCCCAGCTGTGACTATCCCAGACCCCTCCTTTAAAGTGCAGGCATTGTACTTCCCATTTCCAGGACTCAAGTCCAACTAAATCAATTAACTGGTTTCCCTGACTTCCTTCACACTCCAACAGCTCATCAGGTCCCAAAAACCATTCGTCTCCATTCACTCCTATCTAACTCGCTCACACATGCTTGCTGGAAGTCCAAGCCCCTCGCCCACAAAACCTCCTTTACCCGCTCCCTCCAACCTTTTCGAGGACGACCCCTACCCCGCCTTCCTTCCCCTACAGATTTATACGCTCTCCAAGTCATTCTACTTTGATCCATTCTCTCTAAATGACCAAACCACCTCAACAACCCCTCTTCAGCCCTCTGACAAATACTTTTAGTAACTCCACACCTTCTCCTAATTTCCACACTCCGAATTTTCTGCATATTAACACCACACATTGCTCTTAGACATGACATCTCCACTGCCTCCAGCCGCCTCCTCGCTGCAGCATTTGCAACCCATGCTCGGTACCATGTTGGTACCACTATATTTTTGTACATTCCCTTCTTTGCCTCCATGGATAACGTTTTTTGTCCCCACAGATACCTCAACGCACCACTCACCTTTTTTCCTTCATCAATTCTATGCTTAACCTCATCCTTCATAAACCCATCTGCTGACACGTCAACTCCCAAATATCTGAAAAACATTTACTTCTTCCATAATCCCTCTCTCCAATGTGATATCCAATTTTTCTTTATTTAAATTGTTTGATACCCTCATCACCTTACTCTTATCTATGTTCACTTTCAACCCTTACACACCCTCCCAAACTCGTCCACTAACCTTTGCAACGTTTCTTTAGAATCTTCCATAAGCACAGTATCATGAGCAAAAAGTAAGTCTAATTGAGGATATACAACATAACATTTATGAGGCAGATAAGGAGAAAATATAATCTTTTAGGATACAAAAAAGACAAAAAGCATTATTTATTGAAAGGGAAATGTAGAGATGGGAAGAATTAAACAGATTACCAAGTATCATTGTAGTGTGGCAAAGAAAGTAGCCATCAGTAGGTGACTGGTATAGTATTGTACATTGATAGAAGATTAAGGCCAATTGGTCTTCTACCACTGGTTATGACAATTGGTGTTCCATTAAGATTATGATCATTCAGATATGTATCTGTATTGTATTTGCTCTTTTAATTTTTTATCTATTATTCCCTGTTTTCATTTTTATTTCCTGTGCATTTACTGTACTACAGTCTGTATTGTATGTGATAGAATACGTTCATGATATTCAAACACGCATTTTCACTTCATCATTAATTGCTTTGATTTTTCTTGCCATATCCTGAGCCCTATGATTAGAAATGTCTTAAAGATTCTGCATGCATCCTTCTCTTATAAATATGGGAAGGTGTTCATGAAGTCTTTGCTTTGTGTGTACCACTTTGTTATAGAATTATTCATGTAGCAGAATGTAACAAATTGCTGCCATGACTGTTACAAAAGTACATTTATTCCTACAGTTTAGGAGGGACAAATATATTTAGCCTTTGTAGTTGAAATTGGAATGTACCATTAGCTCTGAAGGTGTAATTTTATCAACACATATTTAACCCAATCCAATTACTGGCTCCCCTTAAGGTGATTGTGGTAAGGAAAATGAGGCTCCAGAGTCCCTTCCTACAGGCATCCTGAAGCCCTCAGGCCCAGCTTCCTCCATCAGGCCCCTGCAGAAGTCCATATCATTTGGTGATGTGTGAGTGCTCACCTCATTGAGGGAGTGGGGCAAACCTTTGCTGCTACAACTATTTTATTCAAAATTTAATTTGACCTTTATGACCAAATATACTTGAATGCTTTTGGACAGCTTTCGAGAATATTAACCAGTCTTGTTAATTGTGTGTTAGAGGATAATAATATCCTAAAATCATTATTTAATTATTCATTTTAGGTATCTTAAAAGCTATCTCAGCCTAGATCAATCTCATTAACTACCATATATGCCTATAACCCCTGTGGTTTAGCGCTTCTATTTGATTATAATAATAATACCATATATGCCAGTGTACAGGTCAATGTTTTGAGTAGAGTATAAAAAGTTGCTGATATATGACAGAGGTGAAAATAAGGCCACAGCATATTACCGAAGGAGGAAAGCAACACCATTAGCCCACTGATGTTATCATGCTAGTACTGTGACTTGTACAACAGTTGCAAGTTTTATTTGATATTTCTTACCTATATTTTTGTTGCCAGACGTTTTTTTTTTTTTTTTTTTTTGTAAAAAGAATATAGAAAAAATTAAAGCAGGAGAAAATATGATGTACCATTTTTTAATATTTCACTAATGGTCCATGTTGGTACACTCGACCCCTGTGAACTTGACAGTCTAATGGAAGTAGTGCTTCCTTTTTTTGGGGGGGAGGGAAGGGGTCACTCTATCAAGTGAATATAGGCCTAAAATTAATAAACCCTCAACATTTTAGGGGTAGACTTATGTCAGGTTGACTTGTACCCTGGCATATACAGTGTTTGTTTGATATTGAACCATGCTTAATTCTCAAACTACTTAGTCATATTTATAGGAGATATGTTATCAACAAATTTTGTTGAAAATAAGAAAAAGTTTTGGAGCGAGATTAATAAGTTGAGAAAGCCTAGGGAAAGAATGGATTTGTCAGTTAAAAATAGGAGAGTTATTAAATGGAGAGTTAGAGGTATCGGGAAGATGGAGGGAATATTTTGAGGAATTGTTAAATGTTGATGAAGATAGGGAAGCTGTGATTTCGTGTATAGGGCAAGGAGGAATAACATCTTATAGGAGTGAGGAAGAACCAGTTGTGAGTGTAGGGGAAGTTCGTGAGGCAGTGAGTAGAATGAAAGGGGGTAAAGCAGCTGGGATTGATGGGATAAAGATAGAAATGTTAAAGGCAGGTGGGGATATAGTTTTGGAGTGGTTAGTGGTTTTTTTTAATAAATGTATGGAAGAGGGGAATGTATGAGAGTATAGTTATACCAACACTCTTATATGGGTGTGAAGCATGGGTAATGAATGTTGCAATGAGGAGAAGGGTGGAGGCAATGGAGATGTCATGTCTGATGTCAATGTGTGGTGTGAATATAATGCAGAGAATTCGGAGTTTGGAAATTAGGAGGAGGTGCAGGATTACCAAAACTATTATCCAGAGGAGGGGCTCCAACCTTGATTTTCCTCCATTTGAAAGCATGTAAAAAAAAAACGTAGATTTACGTTTGGACAGTTTAGGGGTTAAAGAGGTGGACTGGTAAGTCAGCAGAAGGCCTCTGTCAGATGACCAAAAGCTCCAATGGCAGGTCATCATTTAAGACCCAGATCAGGAAACGCTTGTCCCATTTCCTGACGAACCTTACATAACCTAACCTTCATGTAAACTATATTACTTGTACTGCATAAAGTAGTAATTTGTATTTGTAATAATATAGGGACAGAATTCTATGTAAGCTTTTGCTATGTGTCATTGCTTAGGGAGACACTGACTTAAATGTAATTGAAGTCAGTCTATACTATAGTACCTTATCATTTTGATAAGATTACAAAGCTTTTTATAAATCTGATAAAAGGAAATTTAAACAATAGATAACTAAAACAAGACTCGACTAGTGCTAAAAAAGAAAAGGTTGACAAATTTCCAGAACTTTTCTTACCACTGGCTATTTTTACGACCAAGAAAACTGGAAAAAAAAAAAAAAGGCAAATGTTTGCATTTGGATATAGTTAACAAATATAATCACTACTAAATGCCACATAATAAGCTCAATTTAAAAATGGACTGGAATCCTTTAAGGTATAATGGCAGTGTGTAGAGGTAACTGGTATGGGGAAAATCCATCTTGTCTGTGATTGTCAGGTTAATTGATTTGGTAGCTAGGGGGTATAAGTAAATTCAGGTGGTATTGACTACAGGGCAGCTGTTGGAGTGAGACAGAGGCAAGTATTCATGGATTCACATTCAGTACAGGGCCACCTACTGAGGCCTGGGAGGGGATTTTGAAATTACGAGGAAGCTAAGTCTCATATTCAAAAGTAAACTGCTTACATCTGAACATGAGAAGTATTTAGATATACAGGTATTAAAACAGTAATAATATAAAGGAATAGTGATACAAAACAGTACTAACAATTATAGCTGTAATAATTATTGGGGGTTAGAAATAGTGACAATAGATGCAAGAGTATGAATGGTTATTGGAATCTGGATAGTAGAGTTGCATTAGTTATGTGGTATTTGACTATATTCAGTCTAGGTAAATTTACATAAATTCAGTATTTTTTACCAATATTTTTAAAGCAGTGCTTGACAATCTTCTGGTAGTGTCATTTTTTTTTTTGCATGAAGTTTCTAGTCTGGTCAAGTCAGATATATGGGTATCAAATAAAGGTTTGTTTCTTACCTGGAGAGGGTTTCGGGGGTCAACGCCCCCACGGCTCGGTCTGAGACCAGGCCTCATGGTGGATCAGGGTCCGATCAACCAGGCTGTTACTGCTAACCATTTTGCAGCCCTCTAAGAAAAGTTTCAGCACAAACAGCCTGGTCAACCTGGCAATCAACAGGAAAGCCTGGCCTTAGGCTGGACCTGCTTGGGCAGTAGAGCCCTAAAACTGGTCACAGGTAAAGCATGGGTAGGATGCTGCCTTCTGGTACCCCTATGTTAATAGGTCAAGTTGAAATATATACATATTGTCATTAAGGGTCACATGTCATTCTCTTTCACTAAGTCAAGACTTTGTGAGAGCACTGTCCTTGCTTGGTCTGGATAACCCCTCAAGGTAGGTTCCTTGATGCTGGTGAGGGGGCTCTTGATCTAGGGAATTTGATCTGTGCTCCAGTTCCCTGAATACCTCCTCCCCCCACATGCACTGTATAATCCCATTATAATAATAATGGTCTGGATAAGATGGTACATTGACCCATTCTTCCCTATTATACAATAGACTACATAAACCATATACTACATGTATTTTTTGCCATGAATATACTATTTGATAAAATCTTAAAACAGCTTACAAAAGTATATATTACGTTAATACTGGACACTTGTATGAGAGCACTAGCAAGTTTTGTAATACTGTAAGAAGATTTTTATAATGAGCAGTAAGTGCAACAGGAGTTGTAGGTTGCAGTCTAGATAGTCAAATGTTTGGCTTCAGAAACCTGTCCCCAACTAGATTATGTAAATTACCTTTTTTTTTCTCAGAGCAAAGGTTTGTTACAATGTAGCTATAAAACTGAATATGCCTGAAATGCTTTATTAATCAGTTAGTCCATAATATAACTGCAATGTAAACTACTCTGTTATAATTGAAGATTATTACCATCATAGTACAGTATATACAATTAAATACTGTAGCAGCATTGGTTCTTTGACCTCCCCACTCCCAGTATTAACACTATTTGCTACCCACTATCTCAATAACCCCCAAACTTTTTAAATAATAAGGAAATTGTCCCATAACCTTGCACTTCACCACTAACCACCTTAACCACTAACACTTCCAATGTTAAACCACGTGTTATGCATGTCATTACTGTATGCCTTCATATTTAGCTCCCAGGCAGCACATTCTTGCATAAACAGTAGTACTATTAATATAACTAAAGTGCATATTTTAATGAAACAATCTTTCATGCATTTGTTTATATGCAAGTTTTTGTAATACTGTAGGTAACCACCTTTCGTGCCAGTCAGGTTTCAGAAAGCAGAGCTACATGGGTAGAATGAACTTGTGGGAAAAATTTGGGTGTATCATGACAAAAAAAAAAAAAAAAAAAAAAAAAAGCCACAAGTTTTTTATTCACTTCTTAAATCAGTAAATTATTTGACAATTTATATTGTATAAGTGTCTTTTGATCTAGGCCTAGTTAGACCCTCAAATGTGTAAGTTTGACTTGATTCAAATTTAACCTTGGATAACCTATTTTCAGTTCTTACCCATAACTGATAAAACTGTGTGAAGTTATACCCATGACTATAAAATGTGGTAATGTAAGAAAAGCTTAGTAAAAGATTTATATCTACCCAAAACCTAAATAAAAAACTTGTTAAACTTAAGGCTCTTTAGTGAAGCATGCATTTGACATGGTTACTGTGTATTCCTTCCATAGAAACTGGGCATACACTACTTCCAGAGAAAATATGGCTAATAAAATGATTGGGGCTATTTTATCTTTACAGTTTTCTTGGTTTTTTTTTCTCTTAAAAATATTGATCTTCACACTTATTCCTTTTCTCAGCACCTCCAGTATTACTATGTATTATGCCATGGTTAATATCCAGACAAAACAGTGAACACATGAATGGATGGGTCGAGGGTGACATCTAGTGGGGCTGAGAGAAGCAAGGAAGCAGGCAGTCAGCCACTGCATCTCTCGAAACAGTGAGCACTCAACATTTCCTAGTCGCTTGTGGTTTTTAACTATTAAATGTGTGGTTCAAGACCAATCTCTTCAAAATAAACGTGAACTCGATACATATACTATAGTGATCATACACAAAGTATAAATGCATTTTGCTTAAAATAACAGGAGAAAAGTAATGTTAATAATTTAACCTTAACAAAAATGTAATTATAAAATCTATGGCTCTTGACCAGTCTTTACCAAACAAAGGTGAGCTCTCAGTACATGCCATAAGCACAGTATGAATATATTTGGTAAAATAAAATTAAAACGGACAGAGAAGTCACCTCAGTAGGTAGTGAACCTTCAGAGCAAAGATGGAAATGTATATGAAATTATTCACAAACGGGCAGATATGCAGTAGGTTAAGGCACGAAAGGTGGTCTACTACAGTAATGGAAAAATCCATATTTGCCAGGGTTAGGTTTCTCGAGGTCTCTGCTGACTACCTCTGAATGTTACTACCTTGTCCACAACATTCAGTTTCAGATAGGCTCTTGTATGCAAGACCATTTCTGTACATTGGCCTTATCCACTTTATTTATTAACATTATGTCCAGAAAGAAGGATTTATGGTGAGTGGGGGATATCCATTAAGCACATTTTAAACAAAATCCTGCTTTGTTTGCAGTTTAGCAATTTTACACCAACACACATTTCTCCCTCCTTGTTATAGAGGGTTAATGTGCCTAGGTATATAGTGTGATGAAGATGTTACAGTAGGGTCTTGTATAAGTGAATATTCTGCTGTCCCACACCAACAGCCAACATATTTAGCACACACAAATGGTTGCAACTGCCACAGAATGTAATTAAATCCATGGTTTTTAACCAATTTCTATCAAAAATGTAAGAGCTCTCTACATGCATAAAATGAACACAAATAGAGAAACTTACTTAAATCTGTAGAACAGTCTGGACCCCTACAGGTGAGTGCCTACCCATAAATATAATACTGTTATACAAGAATATTCCTCATCAAGCTGCAATGTATATGAACCTGCAAGATTGGAAATCTGGAGAAAATTAAGTTGGAAAAGCAATTATATGTATATTCATAGAATGTTCTAAATCATAGTGTGCATAAATTTATAGTAAAGAATATGAATTTATGCACAAATACAAATTTTTATGTATAGCATGTTTCTTCTTGGGAATATTAGTTTCTAGAAAGATTTTTACTCTAATTTTCTGCACTACCATTAGAAAATTATTCTTGTAGATGAACAAAAAGTTCTTAGTTCCATAATTATAACAAATGTAATGAAAATGCCATTAATTTTAATATATCCCTGTAGCTTAGTCTGTAATATTACTATTTTTATTTTTCAGGACAACAGTAGGTGAAGATGATCCTCGAACGTAGTATGTGAAGTCTGCAAATCTGCCCAAGATGTACTAGTAAGGAATGTCTTGTCTGAACCCTGTGCTGATGCCATAAAAGATATTTTCTTTCTTATGCAATGAAGTTTTCCAAAAATATATTTGGAGAAAGCTTAATGTACATACTAATGCTATTATTTGTATTGTCTGAAACTCCATAGATATTCTGGTCATTTTGTCATGATTTATAAATATATCAATACTTTTATGCAGTAATAATTGTATGTTTTACTGCAAGTACAGTACCCCAAAATTTACACTATTTTTCTTCATTCAGGTACCTATACTGTATTCAGAAAATTACTAGTTTGTAATATATAATTCCTCAGTTTATGTAAGAATGTATACACTGTATATACCAACTTTTTCTGGTTTGGACTATAAATATGCTATGATTTTGTGTACATATTTCTGTGTAGTAAATCAGTATTTACAATACTGAGAATTCAAAGTGTTCACAAATCTACATTATAAATACAATTAAGAATCAGTATACACATTGTGTACACTAACAGTTCAGATTGAACCAATAAAAGATTATTCATAAATTTAAACACTTTTAAAGGCAATTTCCTCTACATTAAAAATGCATTTTGAACCCTGAACATTACTTTTCAGTGTTAGGGGTCTGAGGGTCCACAGTGATGTACCCCAAGTAAAGATAATACCCATAAGAACCCTTCCTTGACTGAAGGCAAAAATAGCAATCGGTGGTAAGATTGCACCAGTGACAGACCAATACAACACGTTATGGACAAATAGTTAATCAATGTACACAATCAGCAGTGACAAGGCAACAGATATAGGATACTCGTTAGTAGAGGTGAGGAAGGAATACAGTAAGGCACAAAGAACTTCCAATCTGCACACAAATTAAACATTTAAAAAATCCATGGATTTCAAATCCCTACACAATTTGTGTAAGGATTTGATACATATCTAAGATGACAATTTTTTTCATGATATAAGGAAAGCCCCTCATTATACAAAGCATTTCAGAGAAACTAGTACTTAACTGCCTAATACTACTATGTGAATGGAGGTTTTTGGTAATACGTACAGTGGAACCCCGGTTAACGAAAAAAATTCATTGCAGAAGCCTGCTCAAGTGCCATTACCGAACGAATTTACTTCCTTAAGAAAAAAATGTCATTTAGGTTAGTCTATTTCAGACCCCCAAAAATACACTTCCACAAGCACTTACAATATTATACTTACATAATTGCACGATTTCCAGGGAGTTCGTTAACCGGGGTTCCACTGTAATTCAGAATTAGTGTAGATATACCGAGTTCTTTTCAAATATGAATCATACAAAACATGGAGCATACGATATAGATGTGATAATAAGGTTAGGCTGGGTATGCAAAAAATTATATACACGTACATCTTTGCAAGTACTGCTTTATTATAAAACATACAGAAATATGGGATACTGTAGTTATTTCTTTGGCTGAGTGAAAATTCTTAGGGAATTTGTAGCAAGTGTTAGCAATTCTGCCTTACTAGTAAAGGGTACATAGTATGTGTATTGAAATAAAAAAGTGGATTAGTGTTCATCTGCCACTACACAAGTTCTGCAGTACATCCATTTAAACAATTATTTTTAATAATTAAACAAAATTGTAAAATGAATTAAGGAAATGCATTATGAACTCATTACAGGCAATGCAAAATTCTTTAAAGCTAAAGTATTTACTGTGATTTAAACATGCCCATTAAACAACTGTGCTGAATATGGTAAATTCTAAGCAATATTTTCAGTTCTTACCCATAACTGATAAAACTGTGAAGTTATACCCATGACTATAAAATGTGGTAATGTAAGAAAAGCTTAGTAATTATGCTGCTCACCAAAATTATACGAGGTACAGTTTTTTTAAATCTTATTCTATTTGACATTAAATTGTCATTGATAACAGGTAATAAAATAAAATTTAATAACAATGACACTTGTATATGGAAGAATTTACTGCTATGCCAGTGTAAACAAAAAACTGCCCAGTACAGGAATACTGTACGTTACTCATCCTTTTTTTTTTCACATTCTATATACGTAATGTAACTGGTGTAACTTTGGCAATTGTCTTCTATCTTGGTTAAATGCTTAAAAGAAAACATGCCATATATGCTAAGTCAGTACATAAAACTTTAAAGTGAACTGCCATATATTGCTATTTTTTTTTTATTTTCGTCAAGTAAAATGGTGAATATAAGAAAATGGCTAGTATTTATACATTTCATTATTATTCTAATATTAAATTAAAAAATTTCTCTAGATTTCAATGATGTTGGCTTTCCAATTCTCCTCAAATTTGAAGATTTAAGTTATCTAAAAACATACTTTAGTCCATCTAGTGGGTTGATATATTATTGTAAATATAAATAATACATGACACAGCTGAGATTATTAAACCTTAGTTTAATAATCCTTATTTTATTCTCACTTCCCATTTCATCACATGCACTATAGTACTTCCTGAAAAACTTCGTTATAATAATAATAATGCCAAGTATCAACTTTAGCTGGCAGTGATTGATAACTAAAAACTGAGTTAGGTATCCAGGCACAGCTGCATTGTGAATTACAATGTAACTACTGAAAATAATATTGCAATCACAAACTATGCTCCCTTACCAGTGGTTAAGATTACTGTAGTTCAGTTCAACTTTAACGTTCATTAGCAATAAAAGAAATGATATTGAACACTGCTGGGTACTTTTAACTAGATACACATTACACGTTTTGCTGTTCAGTATTGTACAAGAATTTCACTGTATAGTACTGAACAGTGAAATTCTTGTACAGTAGGCTGTACAAGAATTTCACTGTTGGCTGTATCCAGTACTGTACATGTAATATGCCACTATACTATTTTAAAATTTAACATCTCAACCTTGATGTCACATTATATATGTAATTCAGACAACAAATTAAATATCTGGAGAGGGGGGTTATACCTGGAGAGGGTTTCAGGAGTCAATGCCACCGTGGCCCGGTCTGTGACCAGGCTTCATGTCATGATAATAGTTATGACAAACAGAGTTTTGTATATTTGCCATCACATGGCACATTATGGGTAGTCTTACTTCTGCCACTAATTTTTTCGTGTTAAAACAAAATTTTCATATTCACCGACTTATCAGCCTTAAATGAATAATCTGGTACACTAATTCACTGTGCATCAGGTTGCACATTTGACACATGTATTAGTACTAAATTATGTGCAATACTGGAATACACCTGTAAACTTAAAAAAATATAATGTAGTACCAAAGTGAAAATTCTATGAACTACTGGTATGTGTGTGTGTGTGTATATATATAATGTATATTTTTTCAACTCGCCAGCCATCGCCCACCGAGGTAGGGTGACCTAAAAAGAAAAACGTAAGTTTTCTTTATACATGTAGTAATTAATATAAAAGGGGGTTGCTAACCCCTTGCTCCTGGCATTTTAGTTAAATATATATATGCACACACACAAAAATTAATTTTATATATAGATATATATATGAAAGAGACTTAGGATATACAGTACACTAGCAATTTACGTTTTTTTTTTTTTTTTTTTTTTTACCACATTCAAGTTAAATTTTAATGTTTAATTACAGATACTTACCAGGTACCATTTTTGCTTTAGTGACAAAAATAGACATCTGAATTTAAAAAAATAAAATAATGATCAATTTGCATCACCATTTTGTTGCAAATTTTGCAATAAAATTATTATAATAGATTTTATTTGTGTAATATACATATACACACAATTAGATAGCATGTATTGTGAATTTATTTTCATATCTAAATGAAGTTTCTATTATTGATGAAAAAGCTATCAATAAAGACCGAAGCACTGGACTATTTGTGTAAAAGTAGTAAGCCAGATATACGTATTATTGTACTATAGCCTTTCAATTATTGTGCATTGTTTTATGGTTGGTAGAAAATACTATATTAAAAAGAGTTATGATGACATTACTTAAACAAGCAAAATTAATACTCTCTCAACTGTAATTTAAACCTTAAAAAAAAAAATTGCATTTCAAAATTTTAAAAGGTGAATGTTAATTTTCATATAAAAAAACTATAATAAAGAAAATCAAAATAACTTCTTAGTAAAAATGTATGCTAAATTATTTTATTTAGGAATAAATAGCAAGATAAACATTGTCTCAAATATTTTTGTCTAAAGAAAATTACATGTACAATCTAATATCTAGATTCATAATATATATACTACTGTATATAGACTAAAATCTTGGCATTTTAGATTACAATATATGATTTTGGTTTTACCCAATAATCCTACACATTTAACCTTCACTATTCCAAAGAAGCATTCTTGAAACTCGTGGTGATCCAATTCTCTTCTTATTTACGGTTAGCAATGGTGCCTGTGCCAGCATCAATCAGATATGCAAGAGCATTGATGATCATCAACGACTGAAAAGATTGAACAGTATATTAAATGTATAATTAAGAATATGTATGCATAAAGAAACTATCTACTTAATTCTGGGAAGAAATGTCATGTTCAACTATTAAAATTGATGCTTTCAAGCCTCCTATTATCTTTCATATACACTAGAATCAAACTTGATGCTCTCATGTTCACATTACAAATAATTGAGAGAGAAATCAGGAGTGCCAGGAATAAGTACAACACATCCAATACTTCTACATATTGTAAATGTTTACTTGTTCAAGCAATTCCTCAATTGTAATATTTCTTGCATTCAAAATTTTGGCTCAACATGCAAATACACAAAAAATCAAATTGTAATGATCAGCTGGTGTGCATGTAACAAATGGAGAGGATAGCTTGAGGTTAGCACGATCAATTTCATTGTAGTATGTTTAAAGTGGAAAATAATCAGTGTGGGCTACCCCTTTTATGCAAAATTAGATCAAACAAATGACCCAATGGATAAACAATAGACTAAACATCTCTTGGGTATTTACAGACAAATTAAGAAGGGGTTACCACATGGGGCAATATATTAAATATAACAATCAAAAAATAAGAAAAGCCGAGAGAGAATATGAAATTAAAGTTGCAAGGAAATCAAAGACCAACCCAAAGTTTCTTTTAGACATATACAAACAAGGTTAAAGAAAAGATTGGCCCATTTAAATGTAACTAAGGTCAGCCTATTATTAGTGCCAAAGAAGTGTGAATTGTTTAACACTAATTGCCTTAGCTTTTACAAAAGAACTCAGAAATCAATTATACTGGTTAGAACAAAAGCAAACTGCAGTATCAAGGTTGCTAGTGACATGGTCCCCTCAAGGAGAGCAGAATTTTTTTTTTTATTTCCTTTCTTGGATCTAACTTGACTTGCTGTGTGACCCCCTACAAGTTTGGTACCTCCCAAAAGAATTATAACTAGAAACCTTGTCCTCAGACCAGTGAAGATTAAAACTAAACAAGTCACTGGGTGCTGACCAACTGTAAGGAGGAAACTGTAGCTTAAAATAGGGCTCAAAGTGGTGGAAATACAAGATTTTCAACAATTTTCCTGAGGAAGGGTAGGGGCCTCCCTGGTGTCTTATGATATTTTACTAGATCTGCTTTTCCCCCAACTTTTGGAATGCCCTAAACCATGACCAATTGTTCTGTTATACTTTATCCAAGAAGTAGGGTAAAACGGATTGTTTTGTGATGATGGATTAAAAATGGAGGGCAAGTGTAATATAGGAGAGGCCTGAGGACATTATTTATGAAGAGAGGAAAAGTTGCTTTAGTGGGGAGAATGTCTGCAGTGTTTATTCTGGACTATTTTTATATTTTTTTTTATTTTTTGGAAAATTGGCCAAATTACTAAATTCTGTGAACATTATAGAGTAATTCTGATAGTTGATGAGCAGTTTCTTGTGCTCAATTGATAGAACAGAAAGTATAATAGTAAAATAGCTAGAATTTAAGTCAAATTGAGCATTGGAAATAGCCAAAAATGTGACTCAAATTCGGCAAACTTGCTGTGTAAATTGCACCCAGACCAAGTTTGCAATTGCATAATTTCATAGTTTTATCATCAAATTTCATGTTTTTGGTGTCATTAGCTTCAAAAAAAGATCATCATTTTGTAAGATAAAATTATATATATATTTTTAAATTGCAGTACTACTGTCAGCATTTTTAATTTAATTTTGGGGGTTGTGACAGTGAAAGAGAATGCAAGTTCACAAGTAGTATGAGGGCACATCAAACCCCAAAACACAGCACCATTTGAAACTTACAAAAGATGATGCAAGAAAAATTCACATTAACCTTACCCCCATTGCCATTCCAGCATCTGAAGTTTTACTCCTACTCATGTCCTGGTAAGTCTCAATAGCCATGGCTCCACCAGCAATATTCATGATGGCAGCAGTGAAACAATACAGTACTTCCTGTAATAAATTAGTTAAGAAAATTAAATTATGGGTCACTATTCCTGTGAAATAAAACACCATATTTATCTAAGAAATTGACTCAAATTGTAACGACACGATTTCAAATAAACCACAGTATGGGATTTGAACTTGCGGCTGGCGAGTCTTAAAACTCGCCTGACACATTAGCCACTGGCCTAACGTGTCAACTAAGTACTATATTTATACATCAACTAGGTACTATATTTATACATCAACTAGGTACTATATTTATACATCAACTAGGTACTATATTTATACATCAACTAGGTACTATATTTATACATCAACTAGGTACTATATTTATACATCAACTAGGTACTATATTTATACATCAACTAGGTACTATATTTATACATCAACTAGGTACTATATTTATACATCAACTAGGTACTATATTTATACATCAACTAGGTACTATATTTATACATCAACTAGGTACTATATTTATACATCAACTAGGTACTATATTTATACATCAACTAGGTACTATATTTATACATCAACTAGGTACTATATTTATACATCAAAGGAAGGTTAGCATAGGCACCACTGGCCACAAATGCAAGTTTTTACAGATGAATCTCCCGCCAGCATGGTCGTGACGAACTCCCCGACAAACTCTCCCTGTGACAAACTACTACTCTCAGGGGCCAGTGATCCCTCAAGAGGGATTGCTGAACCCCCCCCCCCAGAGAGGGATTCGACATCCCACCGGGGTATGGAGACAAATTTCTCCAGTTTCACTGTCCTATATTGCCCTTATTAGTGATGTTCTAATTTCTGTGATTCCTATTATGTAGGAGTATTGTCTCACCCCTACATTTGTGTGTAAACAGTCTCTTCTTACAATATTTTTGGGGTTTCAGGAAGCTTACCTGCTGATTAACAGCAGTAAGGGGATGGAGTTGGGAGGAATTTTGTTAGAAGGTATTGCTTGGTAATGGAAAAAGGATGTGGAACTTGGGCTAGCTGGGGGTACAGTATATAAATCCACAAGATAATAGATACAAAATGTACTATAAAACTAATTAGCAATAAAATCAAATAACTTACCAGTAGGTTTGATGAATGTGCAAAGAAGATGTAGGCAAGAAGAAGAGGAAGAGAAATAAGTATCGAAGAACCAATGGCAATGATTCCAACAAGCCTACGGTCGGCCAGACTCCTATGCCAAGATTCAGAACCAAAATGGAGGTCGTATTCACGCAGTAATGCAATGCAGATAAAGGCCAAAATCTGTAAAAAAAAAAGTACATGATTTCAATTCACAAAGATTAAGAGAAATGCATTCAGTACAATTTTGAACAAGAAAATAGTGTGCTAAATGGCAAAATGTTTGCCAATGTCACAATTACTTAGTTTGAGCTAATGTTGTTACCAGTTTGTAAAGGCTCAAATAGCCAACAAATATTTTGCAACTAAGAAGGATATGAAACATCTTGCCTAACCCACTAATACACCTACATACACATACCAGCTAAAAGTATAGGAATAGTGGATGTATGGGGATGGTGGTGGTATGGGAAGCAGTGTGAGGATGGTGGTGGTATGGGAAGCAGTGTGAGGATGGGAATCAATGTGAGGATGGTTGCAGTTTTGGAGCAAGCATAATAATAATAATAATAATTTTTATTTCAATGCATGTTACAAGTGTACAATGTTATTGGTAGTTACAATTATAAAACAATTATAAAACTGTAATGCAAGGAGAGCCACTGGCATGCCATGGCATTAGGGGCAGTTTATTCTAGAGACTTATTCACTAAGTACTTAATGCTAAAGAAATTGATTGAGTTTATTCTAGTTCTGTATTATTTAAATTATTAAATGGTTATACATACTATTAAAAGACAATACAAGAGAAATTGGTTGAGTTTAATCTAGTTGTAGAATTTATTTCAAATTACAGTATGTTGATGCTATACTAGTATAATAACAATACTAGAAATAGTTTTTAGAGTTTCATCTAGATATATATTTTATTTCAAATTAAGAAAATGATGATACTATAAGATTTTAAATGACAATATGATGATATGAAATTGCAACAAGTGTTAAGGAGGATGAACATATCAAATTGAGATCTTCTTAGGTAAAATAATATTGGGTTTGGAAGTTTGTTACAGTATGATTATTTAGTATAGGGTGAGTAGGTGATTTTTGAGAAGAGTCTTGAATTGATTTTCCGACAAGGTTAACTTGATATTTACTGGTAATGAATTCCAGATTCTGGGGCCCTTTATGTGCATAGAATTTTTACATTGGTTAGTATGGACTCGGGGTATGTCAAATAGTGATCCGTGTCTTGTGTCATGTTCGTGGGACCTATTAAAGTTGTTGAGGAGAATTCTGAGCGCAGGGTTGATATTAGCATGTAGAGTTTTATGTAGAAGGCACATGAATAGGTATGAATATTTTTTATGGTGAGTAGTTTTAAGGTTCTGAATATAGGTGGAGTATGCTGTCTAGAGTGGGAATTTGTTATCATCCTGACTGCAGCCTTTTGCTGGGTTATGAGTGGTCTAAGGTGATTTAATGTTAATGTTGTTTATTGTGGTGGAGGTGTGGGCACCAGCATGGGGTGATGGTACTGGCAGCAGCGTAGGGGATATAAGCTTACTCCATGTAGCAGTTTGTATCATCAGACAATACATAGTCTTCCTTGTGCCCAATCATGTCAACCTCTAACGCTGAGACAGATCAGCGAGCACGTGACCCCTTGGGTCAGTGTTCATTCATTTGACATCTGTCCAGCTGTTCACATCACTCTTAGACCTGGCCTTAATGTCTACTAATATCTCCAATCTAATGTGCCCACTGTCAAGAAATCCCAGTAAACCCAGCTGTGTTTACCTCCAATCCACACTGTTGCTCAGCATTTCCACTACCTAATCTAACTGCTTACAGCCAAGCAGGATTAGCTAAGCAACCCACAAGACATTAGTTGCAGCAGTGTTTGTTTGTAAAACATTGGTGGTAGCAGTGTTCCCAGTCGGCATGTTCCAGCCAGGCCAGGGAGAGAAAACAGAATACTTTAGCACAGTAGCACACCATTTGAAGAAGACCCGGGCCGGACATACCGGCGAACCTACAACAACAACAATGTGTTCTTCGACTAATCACTTTTAGTAAGCAAGTTTATTCAGGTATACAGTTACAATGATTATCATACATAGCAGGACATGTGTAGAGAACCTAGGATAACCCAAAAAAGTCAGTGTGACTTATCCACCTCCGTAATGAAAAAGTTTGTGAAGATTAAGTCAAACCCAAGACCCTCTTGCTGGCCCCGTATGTAAAGGCAGCTCAGCATGTGTGGGTCAGCACTCAATCACGACACCCACCCACCTGTTCACATCACACTAGACCTTTAAGCCTTGGCTAGTCTAACACACTGGATATGTATACACAATCAATAACAAACTGTAAAGTGTGTGGGCAGAGATGGGGATCATTCATTGGTGTCCAAACATCCAATCTTTCAGAGACACCTCCAGGCAAACCTTACAGGATATGGCGAAACAAGCATTGTTAATGTCTGAAATCTTGAAGGGTGTATCCACTTTTTGCATAGACTAGATGAAACTGTCTTCATGGATAGTGGGGGTGGTGGTGTGGGCGGCAGCAAGGGGATGGTGGTGGCGGTTGTGTGGGTGAGGCAGCGTAGTGATGGTGGGAGTGTGGGCGAGGCAGCGTAGTGATGGTGGGAGTGTGGGCGAGGCAGCATAGTGATGATGGGAGTGTGGGGGCGAGGCAGCATAGTGATGGTGGAGGGTGGGCGAGGCAGCATAGTGATGGTGGGAGTGTGGGCGAGGCAGCATAGTGATGGTGGGAGTGTAGGCGAGGCAGCATAGTGATGGTGGGAGGGTGGGGATGCAGCATAGTGATGGTGGAGGGTGGGCGAGCAGCATAGTGATGGTGGGAGGTGGGCGGGGCAGCAGTGATGGGAGTGGGCAGCATAGTGATGGTGGAAGGTGGGCGAGGCAGCATAGTGATGGTGGGAGTGTGGGCGAGGCAGCATAGTGATGGTGGGAGGGTGGGTGATGCAGCATAGTGATGGTGGGAGGGTGGCGATGCAGCATAGTGATGGTGGGAGGGTGGCGATGCAGCATAGTGATGGTGGAAGGGTGGGCGGGCAGCATAGTGATGGTGGAAGGGTGGGCGGGGCAGCATAGTGATGGTGGAGGGTGGCGGCAGCATAGTGATGGTGGAAGGGTGGGCGGGGCAGCATAGTGATGGTGGAAGGGTGGGCGGGCAGCATAGTGATGGTGGAAGGGTGGTGGCAGCATAGTGATGGTGGAAGGGTGGGCGGGCAGCATAGTGATGGTGGAAGGGTGGGCGGGCAGCATAGTGATGGTGGAAGGGTGGGCGGGGCAGCATAGTGATGGTGGAAGGGTGGGCGGGGCAGCATTGATGGTGGAAGGGTGGGCGGGGCAGCATAGTGATGGTGGAAGGGTGGGCGGGGCAGCATAGTGATGGTGGAAGGGTGGGCGGGCAGCATAGTGATGGTGGAAGGGTGGGCGGGGCAGCATAGTGATGGTGGAAGGGTGGGCGGGGCAGCATAGTGATGGTGGAAGGGTGGGCGGGCAGCATAGTGATGGTGGAAGGGTGGGCGGGGCAGCATAGTGATGCGTGGAAGAGGTGGGCGGGGCAGCATAGTGATGGTGGAAGGGTGGGCGGGGCAGCATAGTGATGGTGGAAGGGTGGGCGGGGCAGCATAGTGATGGTGGAAGGGTGGGCGGGGCAGCATAGTGATGGTGGAAGGGTGGGCGGGGCAGCATAGTGATGGTGGAAGGGTGGGCGGCAGCGTGGGGGATGTTGTGAGCGTGGGGGATGGTGTGGGCGGCAGCGTGGGGGGATGGTGGTAGTGTGGGTGGTAGCGTGGGGGATGGTGGTGGTGGGGGGATGGTGGTGGTGTGGGGGAGGGTTGGTGGTGGTGCGGGCGGGTACTAAGGTTGGTTAGTGAGCATACAGAGCAGGGAAGGTCAGACATGCGCGCCTTGTACCACTGGTCAGAGCTATTCTTGCAGGTGACGTTTTCAACACCTGCGAGCCTGTATACCCTTCCTGCAATCACCCAAACTTCCCTACTTCCAAGACTTTCTTTACTCAACATCCATATATATTTAAAAGTTTATACACCATTTCCAATAGCCTGAATCTTCTGAGAATAGCGGAAGGAGGATAGAGCCTTTATACGGGTTTAGTTTACCCGTATTTTCCATCGTATTGTTCAATAACTTCAAATAAGTCATTTGCCGAAACGTAAGCATCTACACAAATAATTTTTCATGCAATACGGAGTGAATACGTTTACACAAGCAAAATAAGCAGAGTTATTTTATTATTTATATAACTGCAAAAATTAGTCTAAGCATAAAGTGAATACAAGTTAGAAAAATCTTACGAGATGATTGATTGGGTAAGATTAACTTATGTAAATTCTAGCAGGGTTAATTTTGGTGCCCAACTCAAAATCTGCGTATATTAATTTTCGTTATCCGTATCAAGCTAAGAAAAAAAATTTTTAAAGAAAATTGTGCTCGTTTGTCCACTGTGGTTAAATTTAAAGCACGACATACATGTATGTCACAGTATAGTCACATTAACACACGAAGGTAGGAGAAAAACTTGACGACGGACCGAAACGGTATATGTATGCAGTTATACAGCAATATAATGAAAATTTTAAGGGGTTTCGTGGTTTATATATCCATTCTAGAGGTAGGTACTTGAAAATGTAATTTGATACACATCACGAAAGAACTTTGAATTCAGCTCTTTCTTACAGCAAAACTGATAAAAGAATGGGTAATGCTAATAATATTCACGACTTTTTTTTTTTTTTTTTTTTTTTGAAGATAGCATATTGCGTATTCTTAATCCTAAACCGAGTACAGTTTTCAAATTCAGAAATGGTTTTAACTTAAGGATACACTGTCTTCTTTCTCTCAGCTTAAATTTTTGGGATGTTGAAATAATTATCGACACTAATCTAAAACTATATACTATTAGAGATAATAAGCCTTCGTAAATGCAGATAGAACGCATAACCTGTCAAAAAAATGCGTAAAAAACATGAAACTGGCAGGGCCAGAAAACTGTCAACAATGGGCATTTCTAATTCCCGACAACTCTGTCATGAGATTAAAGTATCATACCGACATGATGACTAAGACGTGTGCAATTTAGAGATGTATCGGATGTGAAAATTTAGATATCCGCGGATGCGGATTTGTATGAGGATGTCTTACTTAGTTTGCGGATTTGGATGCAGATGCGGATGTAAGAAATTGTGCGGATGTTCCGCGGATTTCGAATGCGGATATATGTTTACAGTAAAATGCGGATGTAAGAAATTGTGAGGATGTTCCGCGGATGCGGATATCCAATACATCACTAAATTGTGCATTACTTGGATATCTTTACTTAAAAAGTTTCGCCTGCAGCATATTCATTTGACCATGCTGAGAGAAGTTTCACAGGTAAAAAGTTTCTCAAAGAACCAATATTTGAATGTAGTCATGTACACAAGCACAGCACTTGCCACCAGCAAGGTGCCAGTGTGTAAGAAATTAGGTATGCCAACAGTTATCTCCAATAATCAAGCAAGGTATATCTTGCCTGTTGAATATTCATGTTTATGATTGTTTTTCGCACTTACTGAGCATATTAATAAAAGCAAACATTACGCACCCGCTCATTCCTACCTAAATCTAGTGTATAAACTAAGAAAAAATCGAAAAAAGCCCGTGACAATTTTCACCTGCTTATTGTGATCGTATTGCATGCATGCACCAAAAATAAATAAAATAAATAAATAAATAAATAAAACACACACACACCCATTCCGGTACTGACGAGGAAGTGCTAAACTGGTTTCATATAGCGCCTTGGGAATGGGGAGCATTCCCTTTCATAAATCTAAACTAGTTAGATTTACGGAAGGGCAAGATAAATCCAGTGCTTTGGATCAAGAGCCCTTCACCGGCATCTACCTCCCTTGAGGGAAGTGTTGAAGTGAGAGTGAAAATATTTAACGAAGCATAACTTGGCTTGCCTCTAGCGGACCACAAGACATCCATATCCTCTCACCTTATTTACTCTAATGAGAACTCTTAAGATCATATACACATTGTGATGAAGTGCTCTCTTTGGACCATTTTCAAATTGCTACTATTAATTCCTGCCCCATATAATCAATGACTCAGAATATTAAAAAAAAAAAAAAAAACAGGACCAAGCGTAGAATTTACAACAGGAAACTGTACACAAGCTAGTCTCTCAAGGGCACCTTTACGCTCTTGGGCCCCAAGTCTCACTCCGCCCTCCTTACGCAACTCCCATTGTCCTGCTTTCCTTTAATCCCTGCAGACTACCTCATCCTTCCTTCACTCCCTCTAGCTGTTTCTCTTTTGTGAACTCCGCATTACTATGTAAAGCTTATTTTGTTCTTACACACAATCATATCAAAATTAAGTCTCCTCACTCGCGGAGTTGGAGGTCGACGTTTCCAATAATAAATTTACCAAAATAAAAGCGCGTCATAAAACTGGGTGTTTAACAGTCCTTAGTGGCTGCCAGATCCAGCATTTGCATACTGACGCTCGCCGCAATATGTGCATCTTATGCTAATCCCGTTAAACTCCGATGTTATGTATTGCACGGTAGTATATGAAGAATAAGTATACACGAAAATAAATTTTGTACCACCCTACCCTCTTGGTAGGTCGACCATATAAGTTTAGTCTAATTATATTTCTCTGTAAAATATTTATCATACCGTCTTAATTTTTCTTGATTTTTTTGTTTTGCAATTCAAAGTATATTGGAGTACTTTATAAAGGCCGTCCAACAGTGTCGGCAAGCGGATATCTGACGATCAGAAAAGTAACTAATATACTGTAAGAATGGATAGTTGACCTCTGCAATAATTAACACACAGGCTACACATGCATCTGGTTAACATGCTTGAGTTCAAACCCTGAGTCATACCCTGCAACTTAGACAATTTATTAATGTTGGTAGAATTACCGACAATATGTTAGGTGCAACTAATGTGACATTAGTTGCACAAAGCTCCTGGAGAACAAAACGTTGCCACAATAAAACGCCATATTAGTTGCACTTGTGTTCTTTTACCTTAGACAATGATATTTAGCTTAAATGGTTTACCCTCCTGTCCTGTTTATTCTTTCACCAAAGTTGTTATTCTTTCCAAAGGTTCGGGGAATACGACAAGTGCAGTCACAAAGTAAAACTACTTAAATAAGGAAAGTCTTATTCAGGAAAATCTATAAATTTACACAGTAGTCCAGTAGCCACCTTAGTTTATTAACTACGTGCAGCCAGTAGTAACAGCCTGGTTGGTCAGGCTCTGATCCAACATGATGCCTGGTCACAGACCGGGCCGCAGGGGCGTTGACCCCTGGAACTCTCTCCAGGTAATCATCTGTATTTTTTTGTAGGTCTATTATCTTCAGGGGATCCCTGATAAAGGATTCTATGAATGCCACCATGGCAGCATGATCATTTAATTTAATAGAATTTGCAGGAATCCAAGATGAGTGCCATAAAAATTAGTGTACAGTATATCATTATTTGGCCATAACCTTGCTTATAATATTGTTTAGATGGTTCAGGAACATTCTTTAACACAGAATCGGATTCAGGTTAGTTAAACCTGAATATTTGCGATGCGTATGTATTCAAGCTGCATTTAACATGTTACAAAATGTACAAGTCTTGCAAATATCATGTACATTGTTTTTTCCATAAAATAACTACATAACTGACCATAAAGGGAAACTTACATGGCAATCAAGCAATTTCAAAGAGCTGGTTTTAATTTAAGCTTATTTCATTAAATATTGCCAAGTTGGTTAGGAGTAAATAAAAAGTAAATGTAGATTATGTGCTACAAACAAAAGTTCAAGAGTGACAATAAGGATAGCAAACAAAATCATAAATGAAAGATTATAAAGCCCAGCGCAGTCTAAAGGGAAGGACACTAAAAGCTCACTTATCATTTTCTTCAATTGGAGCACTGGCTAAGGAGGTTTTTACATCTCTCAGTGGTTGAGCAGTGGCAATAACCTGTGCATGATAAATTATCACGTCAAACAGCGGCATCTCCTGAGCACATACCTTTTGAGCTTGGCAGTTGCATGCGATAACAGGGACAGCAGGTGCAAGGAAACATTTCCAACGTTTCCACCCAAGCCTGGGATTGAACCACGGCTACTCAATCTAAAAATGTATGCCCAAATCTACCTCAATATTGTAAATCTAAAAATGTATGTTCAAATGTAATGCCCCATAACCTAAATCATTATTGCTTTCTATATAGTAGTATGTCATTGACGTCAGCTTGGCCTGTATACCTTGTACATGTACTTATAGTAAATAAAAATAATTATTATTATTATTGAGTAAGAAATAGTATTAATCTGCCCGAAATGCCTAGGCATGCTAGTGGCCATCTTTGTAATCGAAATGTAATGTAAATGTAATGTAAACCAAACATTGTAAGCTTTACAAGGAAATAAAATTATCATTATCAATGTGTGAGGCTAGAGCGTTGCCAATCGAGGCACAGGACTGTCATCTAGTCAGGTTTCTAGTTGCATTCAGTTGTATTCAGTTTAGTTGTATTCAGCTTCACTATTTACTTCTATCACAACATTATTTCTGATACTTGACACGTATACCCAAGTTAGTCTACATTTTCCCTTTGTTTAGCTAATTTGTCAACTATCACGTAGGAGTAATTACAGAGATAGTATAATAATCTATGCGACGTCAAGGTATTTTATTAATGAAAACAAGATACCAGACATACGGTATTAAGAAAATATCCTAAATTTGCTCGCAACAGATAAGATAATTTACAGATATATAAACAGATGTACTACTACTAACGCTTTTGGGGCCTAGTTTCTAGAGACCTAGACTGTGTATCCACATGCTCTTGTGCTACCGTCCATAAGATGGCTATGGGGTGCGCAATAATAAATTAGCTACTTCGGCGACAAAATTTAATCTAACGCTCACCTACCCACCTAAGCTGCTGTCCAGTTCCTCCAGCCTTTGCCCAGCCCCCTCCTTATTCATTCCTAGCTAACGCCCTCTTTCTCTCCTTGTTCCTGCGTCCTTACCCACTGCCGTTCATCCTGTATTCCCATGCCCCACACCCTCCCCACCCACACTACAACATCGTTGCCCTAATTATTCCTCCAGGTGAAGCTCCCTACAAGGGCTGCCATTCGTTTACCCCTCTAACAGCGAACGAAAGCAAACAAGGTTCACGTTGCTGAGTCTAGTCGTCCTCCTCCTCCTCCTCCTCCCCCTAGGTCAGGATAGTTAAGTGAGGGAAGAGAGCTAGATGGATACAAGAAATGCATGGGCAGAAGAGAAGTACAAATCGAGAGGGAGAAGCAAGACTTTCTGCCGGGCATACAGTAATTCTGATGTCAGTTATAAAAGGAAGCCACACGCAAGGGGAGGCAGGAGGCGGTGGTCTTGATGCTGGTGAAGGGTTCCTTGATCCAAGAAATTCGAGCTACCTTCTTCGGATCAAATATCTTTCTCCAGACGTGAATATATTTTGGATGTTACACTTACCGACGTACATAAAACATTAACAATAAAAAATGGTGTAACTTACTGGGGAACCATACAAGAGAATTCACAGCTTTAAGAGCAAGTACTAGAGTATAAATCAACCAACAAAGATGAGGCAGGCCCAAGAACTGGAGCTTAACATGCACATTTTGCTAGATAATTCCAACGCTTTTGTTTAGTTTAAGTTTCATCCTAGCGAACCTCGGGGTAGCCAGGAACTAGAAAAATGCAAGCAATTTTGAAAGAAGAGGCGGGACCAGGAGTCGCGTCTCGACCCCTGCAAACGCGACTCTGCAGGTAAACAGGCAGTAAAATTAACCAGAATTGTCTAGATAGGGAGTACCTTGCCAGAGCTGCATCACTCGTCTGGGAAGGTCAACTTTCCAACTGCTCTGAGGCATAATTTATAGGTCACCATTGAAGAGCAGTAGTTTAAGGAAAATACAGAACCGTACAGGAGTCTTAGGGGTGTGAGGTGGTGCGCTTTCTAGGTAGATTTAGTGTTCCACCGAGTGAGTAATGTTCGTGCTCACTGACAGGCGTGAGTAATGTTCGTGCTCACTGACAGGCGTGAGTAATGTTTGTGCTCACTGACAGGCGTGAGTAATGTTTGTGCTCACTGACAGGCGTGAGTAATGTTTGTGCTCACTGACAGGCGTGAGTAATGTTTGTGCTCACTGACAGGCGTGAGTAATGTTCGTGCTCACTGACACACCAGTAATCGCTCTCATGGTGCTCATTGCTTGGGTGGTAGCTTCCTCAGCTCACACAGAGGGACGACCAGACAGATCCCCGGCACGAGTGAAACGTTGGGCGTTTCTTACACTTGTTGCCCCCTGTTCACCTAGCAGTAAGGTTTTAGTCGGCTATTGTGGGTTGCATCCTTGTGGGGGGAGGGGGGGAAGAAGATTGAAGGACCTTAATGGAAACAAGACAGGTTAAAAGTTCGAACAAAACCTTACGAACCTAACTCAACCAAGGCTGTGAAATGGTATATTCTGTCGTGATAAGTCATGAGGCTTCCGCGCGAGCAGTAGTGTATAGAAAACAAGACTCTGTGGCCCACCCTACGCCCACTGCCAACCGTCGCCTTAACTTGCCTTGTTGAACCCCGTTGAATTTTACGAGTAGTCCGGATATTTTTAACCGTGACGGGCAACGGCTCCAACACCAGAGTATGACCTTAATCCTTCCCTCTACTTCCACTCTGCAGAATAATATAAATATATAATAAATATTAAATTTGAGGGATAAGGAAAATATAAACCGTAAGAAAGTACGCCAAACCCCCCTCCCCACTCCACGCCTTGTGGAAAAAGCTATAAAGGACCCACCTCAGCTAATTTCGAAATACAATTCTATCTAATTTGTCCAAAATGCTCTGCATATCAAGCGGCTTTCTATATAGTAGTATGTCATTGATGTCAGCTAGGTCTGTATACCTTGTACATGTACTTGTAGAAATAAAGATATATTATCTATTTACTGGTAGGAGAACAGGAAAAAAAAAGGGTAAAGAGGCGAGCACCTGCTGTGCCAAACCCAGCATCAGTCGTGCCAAACCCGGCTTTATCCGCTATTCCAAAGTCTGTATACAGGAAGGATGGCACATACCAACAGGCGTGAGGCGGAAACAGTCAAGAAAGTTTTTGAGTAGGTATGATAGATCTTATAAGGCCAAGAATAGTGAACATGAGTGAGTAGTTGTGGCGGGGCCAAGAACAGACCTTACTAGCCACTTACAGGCGAGCAAACAAGACCAGGCAGTAGACTGTACTAACACTGCTGAAGACAAAAGTATGATACAGTTTAAAGCCAGGGAAATACGACTGACTTGCTACATTTAAAGTTTACTGACAATGTATCTACCTCGTCTGCTAGAAAAATGATAGGATGGATAATGAGAACTTTCAAAACTAGGGACGCCAAGCCCATGATGATTCTCTTCAAATCGCTTGATCTCTCTAGGCTGGAATACTGCTGTACACTAACTGCCCCCTTCAAGGCAGGCGAAATTGCCGATCTGGAGAATGTACAGAGAACTTTAACGGCACACATAAGTACGATAAAGCACCTAAATTACTGGGAATGGTTGAAGTCCCTTGATCTGTATTCCCTGGAACGCAGGCGAGAAATATACACGATAATATACACTTGAAAAATCCTAGAGGGATTCGTACCAAGCCTACACACGAAAATCACTCCCTACGAAAGCAAAAGACCCGGCAGGAGATGCAACATTCCCCCAATGAACAGCAGGGGCGCCACGAGTACACCAAGAGAACACAATTAGTGTCAGGGGCCCAAGACTGTTCAACTGCGTCCCAGCATACATAAGGGGGATTACCAATAGACCCCTGCATGTCTTCAAGGAGCTGGACAGACACCTAAAGTCAGTACCTGATCAGCCGGGCTGTGGTTCGTAAGGTAGGTTTACGTGCGGCCAGCAGTAACAGCCTGGTTGATCAGACTGATCCACCACGATACCTGGTCTCAGACCGGGCTGCGGGGGCGTTGACCCCCGAAACCCTCTCCAGGTAAGCTCCAGATGATCATTAAGGCTGCATATCACCTGTACACCCCCTGCCGAGAATAATGAAAAGGGAT
Organism: Cherax destructor; assembly: GCA_009830355.1. Taxonomy (NCBI): domain Eukaryota; kingdom Metazoa; phylum Arthropoda; class Malacostraca; order Decapoda; family Parastacidae; genus Cherax; species Cherax destructor. Next base: position 96,645 of record WNWK01001644.1, on the reverse strand, counting down.
TCAACTAAAGTGTGTTTATACATCTCGATGTATATACCTTCCCTGGGAAACTGAACACACACAACTATTCCTGTAACTAATTTCACACAAAACAGGTAAAAACATGCAAGCCATGGGTGTGGCACCACAACTCTGCATGGTGATGGAGGGGACGGGAGAGGGTGAGGACATAAGCAATTATTTTTTTTATTCAAATTATTAACCCGGAGAGTTAGTAACCCAGGATAATTCAATATAGACACTGTGGCTTATTTCCATTAGGGTTCTTTGATCAACTTCCCAAAGTAATGCGCTAACACCCAGGTACCTACTTACTGCTAGGTGAACAGAGGCAATAAGTATAGGGAAATTTACCCAAAGCTTTCACTTGTGCTGGGTACGAACACAGGTCCTTAAATTGCGAGCCAAAGACTCACTGAGAAGTGTGTTTGTTAAAGACGGGGAATCAGTTAGTGGGAAGCTAGTGGAAAATATTTAAAAAGGATATTTTACGGAGCTATGCTAAGGTCTCTTCCATAGAGACCCAGTGTATACACTATGGACTGTACCATAAAAGTTAATTTGATAAATACAGCTGTGTTCACAACAAGTGGTAGGTAGTACCACCCTACCCTCTCACCGTCACTACCCTGCCACCGCCCACTCGATGTAATGAGACTCAAAGCTCCCATTACACAATAACCTCATCAATGACATATATGAACCAATTCGATTCACTATGCTTTCTAAACTGAATTACATATCCTGAGTCCCCTTCCCCCCTCAAAAACGTCTAAAAAAAAAAAAAGCCTAAAAACAATAAATCTGCCAAAGTGGATGAGCGATTACTGCAGTAATATAGTGACCCAAAGATTGAATTTTCACTGAGAGCGGTTGTGTTAATTTATGATTAAATTTAGGCTATTTTCGTACTTCTCGCCTCATTGGCCTGTTGCAAAAACCTAAGTGGTTCTCAAATGCCCAGCACAATGCGTGACTGATATACACCTTATCTCCCTCAGTCGGAAGTTTACTTATTGAATTTTGCCCAGAGGGAAGAGTTCATTTGTAAACGCCACCCATTCTAAAGTAAACGTACCGTTATGAAGACGGTATATTACTGCTTAAATACAGCAGTTGACATGCCACCGATATTAATTTCACTTCTGACTACTATTGCAATAATTCCGCATCATTTTACAAATCACCATTTCATAACTGCAAAAATTCCAGCACATTTGTGTAAAGCCCTAAGATCCTACTTATTATTAGACTTATTAATTCAATAAGTGTGTTATACTATATTAAAAAAATGCTGAATAATGTATTTATCCTCTTCTGTATATATCGTCTTTCCTCTTAAGCGTTGCTACATCAACCTGCCATGTGTACAGATATTAAAACTAACCCTGGCCACCAGTCCATTAATCTAGTTCGACAGCAGTTTATCATACATGTTTTATCTTGGCAACTTATTGAATACTGTACAGATTAACTAATTTCTAACCGATTTTTGCCCCACCTGTTCTGATTTGTTGGCAATCGTGTTATTACAATTTCGTTAGTCATCAGCTATATCATTCCCTGCTATGTTAACATAAAACGGTATTCATACAAACTAAGTATTTTGTAATGCTTTATATGACAGGGTATTTACATACACTCAGAAGCATATGTCACAAATAATGACTTCCTAATAGTTATAATCATAACCATGTAATGCTTTATATTCGGAGAGTTTAATATAGCTGACAATTTTTTTTTTTACCTCGGTAGTCAAATGAAGGGCAATTGAGTCTCATATATAAACTAAATTCCTGAACTTGGTCTACTTTACACTTACTCTGATCACCTAGCCCAATACAAAGCAAGAGCGGTAGTCTGCCATGAGTGCAATTTTCGCAAGGATACTGAAACGGTTTTATGCCTTTAGAAGGGAGGCAACGGAAGTAACAGCGGATGTTGCTCCTAGGACGAGTTGGCGCTAACACCTGTGGCCACAACTGCCACCCTACCCACACCTACCAACTACGATAACTCACCCACTCCATCAGTTGCTTAAAGGAAATTTATTTTCTACACACTGTACAAACACAGTATGTAACCCATCCTGTGTGACTGATTATGACTAGGAAACAGAGCCAGCTTTAGTTCCCACTATGCAGCTATCATAAAATAGGATGGCAGCACATTGCTAATGCATCCAATTTTGCTAGATAAAAAAAAATCCCCCTCTGAATTCCACACTTTGTTGGTAACCTAAAATCCCCCCCCCCTCCTTTTTGCCATCTGGAACGAGTGGGTCCTCTCTTACATGCGCTCATCTTGCACAGTACTAGAGTCGTACATAAATTTAGGGAACGTCAGGAAATCAACTTGCTACCAAAATATTTCGAGCCGTTTACTTAAAATATCAGTAGGAAGCTCATGAAAGTGAAAACAGGAAGGAGGTAGGAGGGCAGCTGCAGCAAGCAGGAAATTGTCGTTGCAAAACGTGACTTTCCCAAATTATTACGACAGAGCCCTTGACCTTGTCCTCCAACTCTCTATGTGGCGATAAAGTTTCGCTACCTAGTTAGATTTCCCAGACCTTCACACGGTTACTCATTACTTCAAAGTCGTGAATAGAAAGGATGAGGAAGGTGGCAGAGAGCATGAAGAAACTGGGCAAGAAGCAGAATGAAAAGAAACAAAATGAGAACACGGGAAGCGGCAGAGGAAGAAAAAAACACGAGGGGCAGATAGGCAGAAACGAAGGCGGCGAGTGGGGAAAAACTACGAACTTCAGGTACTCCTACTATTTGTCTAGCTATTTTAAGCCGCCAAAAGTATTTACTTCGACGATGATCTCAAGAGTTCCTCCTCCCCCGCCTACACAACTATTGCCAAACCAGTGCTTACACATTATTTTTCCCTTTGAATTCGTTATGAGTAGAGAGTCAGATACTTTCATTACCTTGCTTATATCCCATTTATTTATTCACATCTTCCACTGATGCACTACCATCATATTATCCCCCCCCTCTCATTATACATCTTTCTACAAAGTTTAAGTTCAATGCTTTTAGCGAGTCTAAGATTCCTGAAACACACTATCATTCTCTGTTTTCAAGGCATACTCTGTCCATTGTAAAATATAAAAACCACAATTTAGCTGAGCAACCTATATTTAAGGAAATCGCAACACCAATGGTGTATTTCATATAAAAAATGGGCTAAACCCGTTTGGGTCATTCAGACAAAACACAACTATAATATACCATGAAATACTTGTTACTTGTACGCTTTATACAAAGCTAAGAAATCTCCCCAATCACTTCAGGTATACACCATTCATCCCAAATATCATCATCCATTCTCATCGGGTTTCTTGCGTCGGTGAGGACAGTGCGTGCACTCATGCAACAGAACACAGATGTTCCTGTTGGAGGATCGGCTCTCCTCACCAAGTAGTACTTCTCATACTTGAGTTCTCGCCCATCTTCAGTGCTCGGGTCCTCCTAGTGCTCAAGGTCTTCAGTTATTTAATAATCGTAATGAAAGATTTTAAGTAAAACATGAGTTTGTTTTTATCTTTTTTTTTAATCTGTAGCATAGCACCAAAGGACATAGGATGATTTCCACAAAATATTGTCGTCGGAAAAGTGGCAAATTCAAAAATGGACAAATTTAAAGGTCTTAATCCTGGGAATAAAAAATAATTGCGGCATTTAAAAAAAGTTGAATTAAAAAAAATACAACAGCGCGTTTCAAATATGGTTAATGAACTACAACTCGCATCAATGAGTATAAACTGAGGTTCCAAGATTATATTACTGTTATTTACATAATTTGTTGTCTCTAATTTAGATTATGGGATGCAGTTCTGGGCACAAATACCATGCAAAACACACATAAGAGAAGTAAATTTTCAGTATCAGGAAAGTTTTCTATGAAGATCACTGAATTACCCCTTGAAAATGTAGGAAATGGTGGGGTAAATGTATACTGCGACGATAATTCACATTTAGAGAAGATATAGGTAATTACACTAAAGCAAATGCTTTGGGTAGCTTTGAAACGAGGCAGATATACTAGTGAGAATGATTGAATGCGAGGACGACTTGCTTAGCATGGGCCCGTAGATCTACAGCAGTAGCCTGAATTTTAATGGCTGAAACCTACTACAAAAAAACTCTTCTACCTAATTTAAACCACAAATCACACCTTACTGTGTGGCCAAATTTCAGAACCTACGTCAAGCCTGCCTGGCCTTTAAAACCAGAAAATTATAAAGCAATCGCCACGAGCTCCATAAGGATGAAGCGATGGTGATGCTCATCACGTGCTATTTATATATTATACATACACGTACTTTGCTTCATAGACTGAGAACAAGGAACCTCTAATACACGCGAGTAGCAGCACAAAATTCAATACACGCTACAGCTAAGATGCAATGCCGTTTTCAATGGTGTTATGAACGCACAAAGCTATTTTGTTTAGTGCAGCCCATGGAAAATAATTAAAAAAAATAACCAAATATATTAATTAACTGAACAAATCGGTTAAATATTAACTTGCAGGATTTGGATAAACTTCCCAGGAGAGACTTGTCACTTAAGTTATATTTTAGCGACAAATGTACGAGACTGACGTGTGCAACGTTAGGAAACTTGTTTAGATAAGTTTCACTCACCAGGAACTTTATTGATCCAATGGTTTTGATAAAGCTCCAAGCAAGTGAAAATTATCCAAATAAGTTTCCCAACGTTGTACATGTCACATTCTTATACACAAAACACACTTTTACTTGCTCGTCGATTCCTCTTACATTCTTCATATAAAATGCGAGTATTTAAAAGTGAGGCTAAATTTCAGTTTTAGAAAGTACAAAAGCAAGATCTCTTGCCAACACAGTAATTACTACAGTGAAGCCTACAACACTCCGAATGAGATACTAAAGCAAAAATTGCTTACTCGTTTCCCGCTTACATGCATACTATCTCAATTTTTTTTTTTTTTTTGTATTATTACTACTAGGAACAATGAGTTCTAACCATAATTTTAAAGGGGTGGACCGGTAGGCCAGCGGAAGGCCTCTGTCAGATGACCAAAAGCTCCAGCTGCGAATCATCATACGACTGACCTGCGTCAAGAAACACTTGTCCTGTTTCCTGACAAACTTTACCTAACCTCTTAAGGTTTGTCGTTAAATCGCTCCTCCGCATAATGCCTTCTATTTTCCTCACTTTGTTCGCTGTAAGTTCTATAGTTTGTTTCAACGCTGATGACTGAATATAAAAGTCAATGATCGGTATTTTTTAGAACCTCAGCATTTATAAATCAGTTGAGAAAATTTTGACAATGCCTTAAATTAAAGCGATGTGGCTTCGTGATTGCCATGCCATATCAAAGTTCACCTACACTGTAGATGATTCAGCGCAAGGAGTGGTGGAGGCTAGAACTTTCGTCTGCTAATCGCGAGACTGAATAGTTTACAGAAATTTTGAGTCACCAAGTAGGTGTACTCAAGGTCAGACTTGCTTGGCCTTCAGCGTGTACAACAGCAGGTGCTGCTGACCACATTATTAGAGACAAGGATGTAGAAAGCGACGTTGTGGTTGAGTGTTGTGTACGAATATGTAAGAGGGCACTTTTTTTTTTTCCCATCTACCTTGTGTGTATCTTGCAGAACTGCAATTCAAATGTATCTGCATCATGCTATACTAACCAGTGCTGTTTGGCTGATGTACGTTTTCGGGGCAAGTTACATACATGGGTAACGAGACCCATTTCTCCTCGTTTTCAGGTAGATTGCTTTGGATTCGGTTTTCCGTACTCTTAATCAGACATATGGCATTGCTGTAAAAAGTCAAATGGGTGACTGTTGACGGAGCCTTGAACAGTTGAAATATGACTGTTCCTCTTTTTTTAGTGGGTGATAATGGACATTTAGAATGGATCTTCTGTCAGGGATGTATTATTTCAATCTGCACAGTTGTCTTTTCATGATCTCATGTCATTGAATGTGAAGGTCTTCACATTTTTTATGGATATATACACATTTGATCTTCGATAATGTGTATCTATACTGCGCATTCTTAAAGCTATCAAATTGCGTGAACCTGTGCTGCTGCTGTACCTTCATTAATAAACAGAAGTAGCTTACATTTCAGAGCGCAAGAGGCCCCTTGACCCCTCACGTGCTGACCCACACCAACGAACCCCCTTTCACCAGTTTCACTACAACGCCCAGCATCCAAGAAACGGGGACACTACACCAACAGTTGAGCTACCAGCTGAGTAACTTACAATAACCTTATTCAAAATGAAACTTAAAAAAGAATTAGGTCAAAGTTGTTGTAAATGAGAAGACGAACCTGAAGGAGACTAACTTGCTTATCATATTTACCAGACTATAGAGAAAATAGGTAAGATCTCTACTCTAGCTGTGAATACTGTTACAGTTTCACACGCAAAACGATTAACAAAATATTTGAAAAGTTATAAAGATCAGTGAATAAATTATAAATATATGTAAGCAGCTATTAACACTAAATGTAAATTATCTGCACAGGTTCAGAGATTGAAACTCCCTAAAACATATGGGTAACTGCATTGACATCAAGGCTAAATATTATAAAATAATCTCCCCCCCACACACACACAAACAGTGACGTACGTTTCTGAAGTGGCATCAACAATAACTCTCACCCCTTTCAACCAACAGAAGCCAGATGGTCACTGCCTCATGAACAGCAATTCACGTGCAAGGTCAGACGGAAAGTCAGGATAGTAGTAAGGAGCCTGAGCAGCAGCTGGCGACAAGTTGGGTCATTGAGGAAGTGACTATCATACTACCCACACACCCTAACCCCACCAAACACCCACATACAGAAGAGGGTGAAGGCAAACTGGACACGGTACTTAACGAGTGGAGAGAAGCTGAAAATAAAGAATCTTCAGGGATTTATACAAAACACGTGTTAGGCCAATCACTGATTAAGCTTCTCCATTATGGAGATTAAACCTGAACAAGAACATGCAGACGCTCTTAAAGTTCCAAAGGTTTGACTTGACTAACACCATAACCAAGAGGAATGCTGTATGAGGAGAGGCTGAAGGAACTGAACCTGACGAGCTTAGCGGAGAGAGCTATAGGAAATTATTACAGTATAAAAAAAAATCTTTGAAGGGGATTCAAAGATACACACACTGAACTAAGATGGCCAGAATCAGGGGACAAGTGGAAACTTAAGACAGACGAGCCATAGGGATGCAAGGAAGAATTTTATCAAAGCCTAGTCTCGGATCGGGTCGTAGAGCCTGTGACCTCCGGAAGAAACAGGAACCTACAGGTAAGGGGAAGATAGGTCCACTTCCTTGGATCAAGAGCTCCTTACCGGCATCATGGAACCTCCCTTGACGATTCGAGTAAAAGTACGGACACTCATTTTGAAATTTTACCCCTAAAGTCTGTACAAAAAAATAAAACACGAGAGAAATGCCTAGAGCATTTTGCTTCATCTAACTTCACTAAAGATCTAAAATACTGAAATGTATACTAGCGTTTTTATACGGAAGTTTTACGAGGATAAGGAGCAGTATAAAGCCTATCAGTCTGGCGCTTTCCCCAATACAATAATTTGTATAAAGATGGCGTGCATTACATGTATAGGCTGTGTAACAGCAGAGCTAAACATCTGTGTTCCGCACAACTGGGCGACGATAGCTGCCCAGGGTCAAATCACAAGAGCAATAATAATTTTTGCTTGTTTATGAAGCTTCAGCAGCGGTGTTAGTCATCTGGAGGATGACCAGATAATTCTGAGTAAGCTGAGTACCCGTCCTATTGTTGTCCGTGAGTCACCCTCACCACTAATTCCTGATTCATCCTGACCCATGACATCTGACTCAACCTCACTAAATGACTCTGTGCTCATTTATTCGCTCGAGGTTTAACTTGTCGGTACCAAACACTGAAAAAATTTCAGCGTTTCACCTGCCTAAACACAAACATCTACCATTAAATATTATACTTCAAGCAACGTAGTACAAAAAAAGGTCTTAATACTTTGTTAGATTATTATTATAATAAAAAAGAAGAACTAAACCCACTAGGGTCATACAGCACAATACTTTGTTAGAACTACACGCCAGCCCGCTGGTGACTTCCGCCCCCACGCTCATTATGTATGACCTGAATATTTATAACATTCCCGTCACACAAGACACGCCTGGGTGAAAATTCTCAACCAGCCAAGTGTTCCATCCTTAGAGACGGGTTTCGCCTCCCACCCCGTCTAAGTGGCGTGGTGTGGAGGGAGACATCGTGCTTGCTTGTTTACGAGTGTGGGCGTATGCACCTACACATGTCTTGTACCAAGCACTGCAGTACAAGTTTTTGTATTGCGTGGAAAATATTTTAGGTGACGAAGTCGCAAGACGTATGGGACGTATTGGCAAATCTCCTAACACCTGTTACTTTTATTATTACAATCATGGGGAGTTCTAAACCTGTGGAAGTCATACAGTGCATGGGGGAAAGGAAAGTGTTCGGGATCGATTGAAGGAACTGAAGCATATGTCCAATTCATTACACCAGCATCAAGGAACCTTTGAAGGAACCTGCTACCGCTAACCACACATTTACCTATGCCAGTTAAGCGGGGTGATAATTATTCGCTCTTAATTTCTGATATGCCACAGAACGTGACAACCTTTGGTTGTCATTAGTTTTTTACTCTCTGAAGTTAATCTGAATGATATCCCCTAACGCACAATTTGAAGATGAAAATATACGTTGTAGCGGTCCGTCCTGGATCATTATAAAATAGGGACATTTATAATGCTTCCGGGCGAGCCAAAAATATTTCTAATCTATGAGTAAGTTGTGAGAATTGCTTAGATGTGTAATGCGCTGCTATGGTCAAGTACAAGCCAACGGATGTAGGTGCGCTGCCTTTCTTAGAAGCACCACCAACGATGTGGTGGCTGTGGGGGCGGCTAGCCTCGTCCGCTCACCCTCCACAACTAATACATAGATCTCAATTGCTGTAAAAGTGACTACATGTCTCGTATGAAAGAGCGTTTTAGTTTGTCAACATTAGGAATTATTATATACTGTATGCAGGGGAAGTGCTAAACCCATATGGGTCACACAGGGCCAATGGAATTGGATGTAAATAGTTAATGGTCAAAGTCGGACCACAACGTCATGCGTTTCGTTCTCCCATGTACGGGTTATTTGTGTATAACCTGAAAGTATTACTGCGAGGAAGGTACCTTGATGTGGGTGAGGAGCTGTTGATCCAAGGAAGTGAGACCTATCCTCCCCTTCCTTGGATCAAACTTATTTCCATTTCCCAATGGATATACGACCCCCTACGAGATTAGCTCTTCCTTTTGATAAAAAGTAATTGTTATTACTGAAACAAACTTTCGTCAAATGAAGGTTAAGTTTTTCCATGAGAAAAATGCAAGCTTTATATAAGCGCATTAATTTATATGTAAAAGTCCCTACAGTTGAGCAACACAAATGTAAAAATTATATTTATAAACAGCCTCCCACACCAACATTAATCCCAAATATTATTAAGAGTAAAACCGGTTTCAATATATAACTTGCTTGTGGCACAACTGGTAACGATGCACACACCTTATTCTTTAAAATATATTACTATCCAAACGCGAGTGTTTTAAACATCTGTATAGAGATAACAACATAACACCAAAGATGGCTTTCGGAAGAATACTGTACGGTATAATTAATTGCGCCTCCACGTGAGTCTGTGAATTATATATATAACAATACACAAGTCCCACAGACACTTGCATGGAAGATAAATTTCCAGCACCATCACACCCTAGGAGTGGGGAAGCAGCCTTCCTACGACCCTCTTTGATCAGAGGTAAACAAAACAAAACTGCATTAGAGCTAATCTGAGAGTCTGATGGCCCAAGACGACTCATTGGGCCTCGCAACGTAGTTTACGTCGACAAGCCGTCCGGTATATCACTGTGACCGCGGGGGAAAAGAGGAACACGGGAAGGATGAGTTTTTATTCTTACGCAGGAACCAATATACATAGCTTGGGTTTTTTTTTTTCCATCAAGTGGCCAGAAGCTCCACTGACGAAGAAAATATCAGAAATGGTATGGAGTTTATACAGCCAAACAGTGTGTTCAAGAAAACTTGCTAAGGGAAGAGTCTGTTGAGAAGTGTGTGAAGTGTGTCCATGAAGAGGTCATTGTGTAGCACCCCAGTTGTGAGGCACCTTCTTTCATGGCGAACACTAAGCAGCAAATGCCTGCCCCAGCCTCAGGAATTGTCAGCTATAGCCAGCTACAATTGTGCTCTTGCTGGGCTAATCCTACTGCCAACGAGGGATGCGGAAGCCAGAAAGGCATGTAAAAGTAAAACCCGAGAATCTTTACAATTCTCAAACAAAAGGGTCATTTTAAACTATGGACAAAGTTTGAAAAGGAATGCCAGCCAGCTCAATGTTAGTTTGCTGAAGTGTTAAACGGTGATTTCCAATCTGTGTTCATGGTGTTGTCTTTATCGAATACTGCTTCAATACAGTGGCTGTAACAGTGGCTAAATCCTTTTCTTCGCATTCATAATTCACTATAGAACAATGTTTATATCCTTTCGGCACCGCCTCTCATATTTAACCGGACACACTTCCCTCATGTTAATAAAAAAAAAAGCTAAATATATATTATTTTTTTAATCTCTTCACCAGGAAGGTCATTTTTCAAGTCCTGAGCTATTTTTGTTGAGTTTCTCTAGACTTTTTTTTTATTTCATTTACATTTTTCTTGGTTACGGACATTGCACTATCTGCATCCTCCTTGTTTTTATCGCATGCTGTGAACATTTTTTTTTTGTTTTTTGGCGCTTCGCCATTCGTATATTTGAAGGCTACTCTAAAATTTGTCTGTGCCATATAAATTCTGCAACCACAACCTTTTATATTTAAATACTTTAGATGTCTCAATCTTTTGCATTTAAATGCCTATCTGGCGCTTACAAATTTTTATCACATTCTATACTCATTCTGTATTCATTCTGCATTATCGGTTTCTATTTTCACTGCATAACACCTGCGTTAAATGACATCATACATCACTAGTAATTTTGTTAAATTTAGCTTTACGTCTTCGCATATGGATTCAGTCATTTTTGTTTAATTCGCACGTTTATTTTTTATTCCTTTTGGCAAGTTATTTGTGGTAAGAATTATCAGGAAATTTAGTTAAGGCAAGATAAAACCTCTTACTCTGTAAATATAATGGTGTAAAAAAAATACCATGCTGAAGCGTGCTAATATACGTGCTTGCTACCAGTAAGGAAGGTGGCAACCAGAGTGACATTGTTGTATGAAGGTAGCGGGCAGGGAGTTCAATGATCTGTGACTATTTTATCTCCTTCATTAATAGGAAGAGTAAAGAAATATTATTTATTACCCTGTATAATATATACCAAATTTTCGTTGAAAATTCATTAATGATTTTTCTTAAAAATTAATTTTCACCAGAAATGGAATGCAATACAATGGAAAAATACTTTTTCCTATCTTTATGAAGTATAAATAAATCTGTATGCCCTACTTAGCACCTCTGCTGCTGTTCGTGTACATGCATGTATACATACACATTCCTAGCCCTATTTACCACTTTATAAAGCATTAGCTTGATTTTAACATTTTGCCTGTACTTAAGCCTATATATCTCCTTTATGCCAAGTTTCCGAACTAGAATTAAATGGTGAAAAAATAAATGACTTTCGCGGTACGGACAGGAAAAAAAAATCCGCGTGGGAAGCACGGCGGCAGGCGACGGCGTCAACGGAAAGTATGCGGTATGTCATGACAGCGCTGCATAAAGAACTGCAACACACCGCCTTACCTCCCAACTTACGCACCAGCTGACTTCAGCCTCCTCCCATACGTCACTCCTTTGTCCCTTACCGCAATCTGCGTTATACAAGCTTTATTCTGGAAATTTGCAAATGATATTCTGGCAAATTTATGAAATACTTCAGAGATTACATAGATGTAGGCATGTACATGGCAGTAATTAGTAATATTAGTTGGTCCTAGCTTTAGATTGCCCGAAATACTATGCACTACGGGCGTTTTCTTTGAAAGATATACTAGGCCTGCTGCAGTGTTCCTCGAGTCTTGTTCTATTACACTACTTACCTGTTATAACTAATTTATCTTTGAAAATAAAATTAGACAGAGCGAACCTAGAATAACTCTGTAAATCAGGGTGACTCGTTTCAACTGGTATGTAATCTATTACAGCAATTATCTCTTAAATATACATTAATCTCCTAACTAGATATGGATGGAAGGAAGATAAATTACTATGAGAGAAGAGATACGGATAATGGTTCGAGGGACTTGTGGCCAGGACTCACCCTATTATCGGAATTCATCAAATTTATCATTACTTTCTTCACAAAACATTAACGAGTGAATCTGTTCTTTTAAAGTTTCCACTCTCTGAAGAAGGGAGGGTGGGGCCGGGCCGCATCACTAATATAAAGATCGATCACATGGCTGCAAGACTGGGTCACTCGATAAATGGGTTGCACCACATACAACAGGGTCAACTACGCCGAGACAAAGCCTAGGTTATAAAGATTGAACCACATAGTTCAAAATTAAAAATAAGTGAAGTCAATTAAGTTTCAAGCTTTGTTGGACATAGATTTTTTTTTAATTATTAACCCAGAGGGTTAATAACTCAGGATAACCTAACAAGGCCACTGTCATCAAACTAGCTTATTGACACTGAAGTCCTTTAATCATCTCCCTAGGATGAGGGCAGCACCAGTCTAATACGATGGTACCTAAATACTGCGAAGTGAACAGGGGCAACATGTTAAAGGAAACATGCCTAACGTTTCCACTAGTCCATGGATCGAACCCCCGGTCCCTCAGTGCCCGAGCCGTGGCCGCTCGGGCACGAGTACCCAGAAATACAAACTAGAGCACGAATATACATCATAAACATTAAACATGCATGATCAATGAATTCGCATTACATATAGAGGCGCTAAACACACAGGAGTAATACCGCATGGGGATTGGTATGAGGGGGGCGTAGCTCTAACCTAATCCTCCATAGGGAGGGTAGCTCAAATTCTCTGGATCAACAATCCTTCACCTTCAAGGCATCCCCCACCCCTTCCCAATCCTTCTGAAGGGCCCGAATTCGTAGAAAAGGGTAACAGCAACAAAGACGGGAGGACTATGGAAACAGGTCTAGGGTGAACGGGAAGGTACGATCTATATGGCGCCGCTGCCTGCCTCAGCCAGCCCTCCTGGCGACACTGACGCGGAAGTAATGGCTTTATTATTATCTTTCCAAACCCATCCCGAGAGTGGTAGTGGATGAACATGTACGAATAAAAGAATATGCAGAAAAAGCATTTATAAGGAGCAAGTTTCTCTCAGCTCGGATATAAAGACAATATACAGAAAAACATTCACTGGAAACAAGTTTCCCTCAACTTTATCAAGTCATCCGTGAGCAAATCTTCTAATGAAAACTTGTTCTGCATGTATGAATATATGAAATAACGCGAAAGTAGGCCTATTGTTCCTTGTAAAGCAGGTTCAACTACCACACCGACCCCTACACCCGTCCGACCTATTTAATATTAAAGTTACCCAAAATTTCCGCACCAATAACGCTACCTGAGAGAGTTTATTTCACTCGTCTACAACTCTAGTTTGTAATACCCATGACTGGCCATTACGCCTCTACATCCAGTGTATGGACAACCACGATCAATGTTTATTGTATTAACAATATTTGAATTTCTCTTTCACTTAGGATTTTTCTTTCTCTACAAGTCACCTGGTTTTAAATGTAATTATACAATCCTAGTGTCTTGCTTTTCTCTTCAGCTATTATCATATACTAAGCAAGAGGAAGTTAGGCGTGGCGTGTGGGAGTGGGACGAAACAATGGGGAGTGGCACCAAGCAATGGGGAGTGGCACCAAGCAATGGGGAGTGGCACCAAGCAATGGGGAGTGGCACCAAGCAATGGGGAGTGGCACCACAATGGAGTGGCACCAAGCAATGGGGAGTGGCACCAAGCAATGGGGAGTGGCACCAAGCAATGGGGAGTGGCACCAAGCAATGGGGAGTGGCACCAAGCAATGGGGAGTGGCACCAAGCAATGGGGAGTGGCACCAAGCAATGGGGAGTGGCACCAAGCAATGGGGAGTGGCACCAAGCAATGGGGAGTGGCACCAATCAATGCGGTTATGGGAAGGCCTCTTCAGCTATCTCGACCGTATACGAGTTTCTTGGGCCTTCTCATACCCACTTGAAAGTGTGTGGAGCTCCGCTCCAATATTTACTCATCAAGCTTTTCATGTCAGACTAATATACCATAATTAATATCCTTAATGGCTCCTTCGTGTTTTATCTCCCGCCATGCCACTGTGCCCTATCTCCGACTTTAACGTATTATTGTGTTTTCAAAGGTGATCATCTCAACTGATCTTTGTATTGTATATTCATTCACTTTAATAAGTTTTCACTTTCTGGTAGGTTTGCGAGTTGGGACATTAAATCTCTATTCCTGTAACTACAAAAAGATCATTCGTACGCTCCAGCAAACGGGTAAACGCATTCACACACGAGAAAATATAAAGTGGTGAATGTCAAGAATTTGCGATGTATGAACGTGGGTCGCGTCTAGCCCAGCATCATGCCAACATACGTGCGGGCAACAGCTGTGTGGCCTTGTTGACCATGAGTATGTGTTGGTATGAGAAAATGTGGATAATAGGGGTGTGGGCGGACGTGGGTGCTGGACAAGTGTAGCTGGGCTGGATGTGGACGTGAGGTGTATAGGAAGGTTTGGAAAGTGTGGGGAGGGGTGCATGTAAAGGGGTGGTTGATTTAGATATAAGATTACCCATATATATCTACAAAAGCAAGAGCTATACTCGATGGCTTGTGTACCGTCTTACGTGTTTAGTATATTTCTTCTATTCAATTTTTATTTGTTTTGACAGATTGCTTCCCTTTTTAAATCCCACTCCATAATTTTAGCTTTTCATTCAAGAGTAAACCTCACCTACATTTATTAGTAATTATGACATTCATGTAACTGATATATGAATTTCTGACAATATGAATAAGTAGAGGCTAAAACTGCAAGCATATATGCCTAACTATACATACCTTTATTTTTTACATACCTTAGACGAGTCGAGTTGTTCTACTCTTAGGAGCTCGGTCCTGGGCCAGGCTTAAAATAAATAGTTAAACACTGACTAAGTCAGTGTTCGACTTTATTAGGTTAACGTTACTATGTTAATTTAACCATGTTACTATACAACAAAAATAGCTTGTGTACTTAATCTGAATAAAAACTTTAATAAACCACTTGTTGAGCGCCACTCCCACCCTGATAGGGTACACCTTCCCATCCCCCTTTCCCTCATCATTCGCCGCCCACGTCCCCAGGATGATGTGCCCTGAACCTAGCTCACTCCACCCTCCATCACGATATAAAGGTTAAGGTCATAAATACCTTTCCCGAGCACCACACCAGTAACTGCTTCACCGCTACCACCTACACACACCCCTCTCAATAGTAAAATATATACAAAAAAAAGAAGGTATAATGATGGGACTACCACTTCATACATATAAATTCTCAACTTACTGGAAGTAAAGTAGCTACTTACCTGGCGATGATTCTGGGGATCATTTCCCATATGTAGCTCATCGACTTTCCACTTTTTAAGACAGGAAACTGTGGATACATGTAATATTATATCCAGTGGGAAACTTTAAAGCCTTGCACGCTCTTACTCTGTTGCCTCAGTCTTTTACACCGTCTACTGCGACTTTCGTTCACAAGTTATTTGTAAAAATATCTTTCCCGCCAGTACTCCCGGAGTAAATTTGAATTATTTTATGTATTCCCAATCTTTAAAAATTTAAGTTTGAATAGATGTAGACAGTTAAATTCTGAGGAATCGCAGAAATTTTCCAGAATTGAAATTACTAGTGCGTTAAAGAGTATCACTTGCTTAGATCTAATTAAGCTATTGTTACCCAGACTTTGTTATTGCAGCAATAGCAACACTAACGTGTTCCATGAACAAGACTTTTTAAACAAAATCGGATACTTCAGCAGTGTGCTCCTACACTGTTATATAATTACACAATGGGAACAAAAGTTAGCTATGTTTCCCTGTCATATTCCATCATGCAGGATGGGGTTCATACAAGGTGCTGAAATCTGTCAGCCTGAGCTGGAGAAGAAAATTCAAGCATTTCAGCGAGGGTTCATCATTACAGGAGCTTCAAGGGTTTCCTTCCATCATAGCTGAGTTACTGAGATGGCAATTGCCATCTCTCCGGAGAAATTTATTTTTTATGAAGATATCTCAATCATCCATGAGAAGAAGCAAGAGAAATTATATACAGGAGGCAAAGAAAAACCGGGTGGGGGAAGAGAAAGATGGCTGTCATCAGATATCCAACCCCACACTTGCACATACATGTATACACACAAAATAAATAAATATAAATTGCTCGCGCGCGTACACAACACACACATACATACACATATATATACATACACAGCCTTACGACATGGTTATTCCCAGGTTCCTTACGTTTCTCTTCAGTGAATAATGTGGTCCGATTGAATTTTATACTCTTCCAACTTTTATTTCATATTTTTTCTCCAACTGTACAAGTGCTGAAATGGCACGATTTACTACATCTGTTACTCATTATTAGGGGTGTGCCAATGTATCGATGGTATCGGCCACCTTCGATGGTATCGGCCACCTTCGATGGTATCGGCCACCTTCGATGGTATCGGCCACCTTCGATGGTATCGGCCACCTTCGATGGTATCGGCCACCTTCGATGGTATCGGCCACCTTCGATGGTATCGGCCACCTTCGATGGTATCGGCCACCTTCGATGGTATCGGCCACCTTCGATGGTATCGGCCACCTTCGATGGTATCGGCCACCTTCGATGGTATCGGCCACCTTCGATGGTATCGGCCACCTTCGATGGTATCGGCCACCTTCGATGGTATCGGCCACCTTCGATGGTATCGGCCACCTTCGATGGTATCGGCCACCTTCGATGGTATCGGCCACCTTCGATGGTATCGGTCACCTTCGATGGTATCTGCCTAAAATCGAGTATAGGTAAAAAAAAAATTAACATGCATTACTCAAACAAGAAAGGAGAAATACAATTTAATAAATACGTATATTTCCAGATTTAAGAAATGCCATGAAACAGGATAAATTTTTATTTGACAAAAGTTCAATGCAGCATACGTGAGTCTCAAGACGTTGAACATCTGTGCAAGATGCTTATTAATTCGTAAGATAAATATGTACTATTATTAAGCCGAGTGTTAAGCTCACTCAAGTTTCAGACTACCAATAAAATGACTATTACCGCACAAGCAACTCGCTAAATACTCAATCCTTTAAAAATGGCAACCAATCAAAAAAATCACCTGGGCGTACACCAGCATCTATTAGATAAATATTTTCAGCATTATTATTCCATTCATGCGAAAGTACAAAACCCGTAGGGCTCGTTCAGCAACCTTGCACTAAGACCTTTTAATTACCTTCACTATATTTCTGGTCCAAGTTCTATATTTACCTAGTAGATATCCCCAGATAAGGCAATTATGGAGATCCGGTCCTTGTGCGAGTTGGGCGATAATTCATCCCTAAAAATGTACATTAGGATGGTTTTTGCCATGGCATTATTTTATGTGCGAATGTAGGAAACGTATTCTAACCTAACGAAACCGAACCAAAAACAGCCTAGCTTAACCTAACCTTACTCCGCCAACGGTACATATGGGGCTAGTGCGCGTCTTTGTTTACATTCGTCTTTACGTTCCCTGTGATTGGTCAGGAGCATCCATACAAACCCTGGTAGGGTAAATAGGTCATATAGCACCTGGGGAATGGGAGGCAATCGGGTTCGATCCAAGATGGGCAGGGTAAGGGAAGGTAAAATCAAATTCCTTGGATCAAGAGCCCTGCACCAACATCAAGGACCCTTCCTAGTGATCGACGCTTCAGGAGTGGAAGGGAACTCATCCAGCACCTTGCTACGCATACCTGGAGAAAATTCCAGGGGTCAACGCCCCCGCGGCCCGGTCTGTGACCAGGCCTCATGTTGGACCAGAGCCTGATCAACCAGGCTGTTACTGCTGGCCGCACGCAGTCCAACGTACGAACCACAGCCTGGCTGGTCAGGTACCGACTTTAGGTGCCTGTCCAGTGCCTGCTTGAAGACAGCCAGGGTTTGTTGGTAATCCCTGATGTATGCTGGGAGGCAGTTGAACAATCTTGGGCCCCTGACACTTATTGTGTTGTCCCTCAACGTGATAGTGGCACCCCTGCTCTTCATTGGGATGATGTTACATCGCCTGCCGAGTCTTTTGCTTTCGTAGGAAGTGATTTTCGTGTGCAAGTTTGGTACTAATCCCTCGAGAATTTTCCACGTGTATATAATAATGTATCTCTCCCGCCTGCGTTCTAGGGAGTACAGGTTTAGGAACTTCAAGCGTTCCCAGTAGTTGAGGTGGTTTATCGCAGTTATGCGTGCGGTGAAGGTTCTCTGCACATTTTCAAGGTCAGCGATTTCACCCGCCTTGAAAGGTGCAGTTAGTGTGCAGCAATATTCCAGCCTAGATAGAACAAGCGATCTGTAAAGTATCAACATGGGCTTGGCATCCCTGGTTTTGAAGGTTCTCATTATCAAGACTCTTCAAACATTTTATGCAGATTAGCTTTCTTAAAATGACCGCAGCCTGGAAACCTGAATCTGTCCAGGACACCAATGATATACCAAACCCAAAAATATTATAAGACTCAAAACTAATTTTCAACGCTTTCCTGGCTTACTCAAACTGCCAAAAATTTTCTGGCTGCTGAGAAACTGTTAAAATTCATACTTGGCACCACTAGAATTTATACAACCTATGAATTAATTCATTTTTTTTTTCACTTAATGTATGAGCCTAGTTACCAGTACCATCAGTAAAATACCAGATGACCAAACACCAGGTAAAGCAGCAGCAACACATGTATTAGCATCAGGTGGGTGGCACCTTGCGTCAAACACGCCACTCCCTTACTTTCACTCTAACTGAGCATCGCATGAAGTATTCGTCAATACTCACGATCTGAATTAGTTTGAGGGAGCCGCTGAGGGTACAGAGAGCTTTGATGTTGAATGTCAGGCCCATCTTGCTTAGAGTTTGTGGTTTGTTAAAGTTAACACGTGTGCTGCGTAGGTACTTGCGTCAACTGTGGCTGTCAGTTGAAGTCTGGCTTATAATCTCACAGTTATCGTTGCCGGCGAACCTCGGAGCATCTCGTACACTTAAAATATTTCTATAGTATAAAAATTGGGCTTAATAAAGTAATTTCGAGAGCAAAAATTATTCTGTAGGTATACAAATTTGAGGCTTATTTACTAAGAATTAACGTACCGCTCTGCGTGTTAGGTTGTTGTTAGGAATCACTTGTCTGGTAGCGGGTATTCGTGTTAAGGCGCTGCTCCAAAATAATTTTCTTCAATATTCTAGGCTAATTTCTTTATGTATCCAATGTCAGTTCCTTAAAGCTTCTTACAAAGATACAATATGATATTTTCTGCATTTTAGGCAAGGTTACTAGGTTAGATAAGTTTAGGTGAGGTTATGTTAGACAGGGTTGAGTAATATTTGGCTAGATAAGGATTAGGTTGGACTATGTTAGGGTATGTTAGATTGAGTTAGGATATGTTAAGAGTGAGTTAGAATATCTTAGGTTAAGTTAAGATTTATTCGGATTTTTAACCCGGAGGGTTAGCCACCCAAGATAACCCAAGAATTGTTAGTGCGTCATCAGGAATTGTCTTGTCTTATTTCACTGGGGTCCTTCAATATTGTCCCCAGGATGCCACCACACTAGTTAACTAATACCCAGGTACCTACTTACTGCTAGGTGAACAGGTACAGCAGGTGCAAGGTGACTAAACACCCAGGTACGTATTTACTGCTAGGTGAACAGGTACAGCAGGTGTAAGGACACATGCTCGATGTTTCCACCCGTGCCGGGGATTGAACCACGGACACTCAGTGTGTATAAGATGAGTCACATAACCCTATTAAAATACATGTTTATTTACAATTAAGCAAAAAAAAAAAAAACACGATACGTCTGGCAACGAATTTTATATTCATCGAGAAGCGCAAAACCCGTCAGGTTCATATATCGTCTGGGGAATGAGAATAAGACCTGATCCGAGGAAGGGAAAAATAGATTCCCGTGGAACGGGTAGCTGAAAAATAGCCAGGATTTTTCTTTTACTCGATGTCAATGAGGGGGGAGCGCTAAACTCGCAGGAATCATTATTATTATGGGGGAGCGCTAAATACGTATGAATTATACAGCGCTTGTGGGGGGGAGGGGATGGAAGGTATTCCGGCTCAATTCAAGGGAACTGGAGCACAGATCAGATTCCCTAAAACAAGAGCCCCTCACCAGCGTCAAGGAACCTCCTTGAGAGGTCGTAGGGATCATATAGCCCGTGGATAATGAGAGGCAATCATATTGGATCAAGGAATAGGAAGGCTAAGTCAAGTTCCTTGGATCAAGAGAACCTCACCGGCATCAAGAAACCTCCCTTGAGGGTTCAACTTTCTCCAGCCTCCTTGTAAGTGCTGATTTGTGAAGGTATGAGTGTTAATTGAGTGTACAAGTACACCGGTATGGAGCCGAACACACACCAAGGCTGAGAGACTGATCACCTCATATCTACATCTCTACTAGATAAGGATTTCCGTGGGACATTATTACTTTGCTTACTAAAATTCTGCAGTCTCTCTGTTTCAGTTGAAGACCCTTGTTTATTGCATACTTGTTTTACTCATCTCCTTTATAGGTATTCTATATCATTAGCCGTACATTTTTTTGCGAAACGCAGTGAAGTCCCTACATTCAGATATTTACTGTGTGTGTACTCTTATTTGTGGTTGCAGGGGTCGAGCGTAGCTCCTGGCCCCACCTCTTCGCTGGTTGCTCTCAGAGCTTTGTCGTAGCCCTCCTTAAAGCTATGTATTGATCCTGCCTCCACTACATCACTCTCCGGATTGTTCCACTTTCTGACAAGTCTAGTGCTGAAGAAATACTTCCTAACATCTGGGAGGCCTGGTCGTGGACTGGGCCGCAGGGACGTTGATCCCCGGAACGCCCTCCAGGTAGACTCCACTCTCCTGGTAGACTCATCCGAGTTTTCAGCTTCCAGTTGTGGCCTCTTGTTCCTGTGTCCCATCTCTGAAACATTTTGCCCCTGCTCACCTTGTCAATTCCTCTCAGTATTTTATACGTCGTTACCATGTCCTCCCTATTCTCCAGTGTCGTCAGGTTGAGTTTAACCTCTGCTCGTAGGACATACCCCTTTAGCTCCAGGACTAGTTGCAAACCTTTGCACTTTCTCTAATTTCTTGACGTGTTTGACCAGGTGTGGGTTCCATACTGGTGCTGAATACTCCAATATGGCCTTTACGTACACGGTATAATGTTTTAATTGACTCCATACTTGGATATCGAAATGCTATTTTTAGGTTTGCCAGGCGTTTGCCAGGTCCTGGATACTCTAGAAGATAAACAGAATGCAGATGTTATATACACAGATTTTGCAAAAGCCTTTGACAAGTGTGACCATGGTGTAATAGCACACAAAATGCGTGATAAAGGAATAACAGGAAAAGTTGGTAGATGGATCTATAATTTCCTAACATGTAGAACACAAAGAGTAGTAGTCAACAGAGTAAAGTCTGAGGCAGCTACTGTGAAAAGCTCTGTTCCAAAAGGCACAGTACTTGCTCCCATCCTATTCCTCATCCTCATATCAGACATTGACAGGGATATAAGCCACAGTGCTGTGTCTTCCTTTGCAGATGACACCCGAATCTGTATGACAGTGTCCACCGTTGAAGACACTGCAAGACTCCAAGCAGACATTAACCAAATCTTTAAATGGGCTGCAGAAAACAATATGAAGTTCAATGATGAGAAATTTCAATTACTCAGATACGGAAAACGTGAAGAAATTAAAATCTCATCGGAGTACAAAACTAATTCCAACCACACAATAGAGCGAAAAACTAATGTCAAAGACCTGGGAGTGATCATGTCAGAGGATCTCACCTTCAAGGACCATAACAAAGTAGCAATTGCATCTGCTCGAAAAATGACAGGATGGATAATGAGAACCTTCAAAACCAGGGATGCCAAGCCCATGTTGACACTTTACAGATCGCTTGTTCTATCTAGGCTGGAATATTGCTGCACACTAACTGCACCTTTCAAGACGGGTGAAATTGCTGACCTTGAAAATGTGCAGAGAACCTTCACCGCACGCATAAGTGCGATAAACCACCTCAACTACTGGGAACGCTTGAAGTTCCTAAACCTGTACTCTCTAGAACGCAGGAGGGAGAGATACATTATTATATACACATGGAAAATTCTCGAGGGATTAGTACCAAACTTGCACACAATCACTCCCTACGAAAGCAAAAGACTCGGCAGTCGATGTAACATCCCCCCAATGAAGAGCAGGGGTGCCACTAGCCCGTTGAGGGACAACACAATAAGTGTCAGGGGCCCAAGATTGTTCAAGTGCCTCCCAGCATACATCAGGGGGATTACCAACAAACCCCTGGCTGTCTTCAAACAGGCACTGGACAGGCACCTAAAGTCGGTACCTGACCAGCCAGGCTGTGGTTCGTACGTTGGACTGCGTGCGGCCAGCAGTAACAGCCTGGTTGATCAGGCTCTGGTCCAACAGGAGGCCTGGTCACAGACCGGGCCGCGGGGGCGTTGACCCCTGGAATTCTCTCCAGGTAGACTCCAGGTAGGCACCCATATGCTGCAGCAGCTATAATAATAATATCTTTATTTATTATAAGTACTACAGGTACAAGGTATACAGGCCTAGTTGACATCAATGACATACTACTATATAGAAAGCCGCTTGTTATGCAGAGCATTTCGGGCAAATTAGGTCAGTTTTGTCCCAGGATGCGACCCACACCAGTCGACTAACACCCACGTACCCATTTTACTGATGGGTGAACATAGACAACCGGTGTAAGGAAACACGTCCAATGTTTCCACCCCTTCGCCGGGAATCAAACCCAGACCCTCACCGTGTGAAGCGAGAGCTTTTGCCACCAGGCCATGGGGCACCACGGGGCATTTGGTTGATGTTTATGTGGGGTAGCTAATAAGCCGAATTTGTCAGTTAGGCCGAATTGGCCCAAAAATTTTACCTGAAGTTTTTCTTTTATTAATAGATGATTTTTTCATTGCAAATGTAAAAAAAATATTTTTGGATCTAACCAAACTTAAGACACCTACCTAACAACCAACGTAATTGATTTTTGCCTAATTCTACTAAATATATCATATTATTATTATTATTATAATCAAATAGAAGCGCTAAACCACCGGGGTTATACAGCTAAATATATCATAGATCACTTTAAATTAATAAACATTTCTTAAAATCAATGATATATTTTTTTCATCATGTTCAGACGATTTTCACAAATTATTCATTTATTTGTGGTTGCAGGGGTCGAATCATAGCTCCTGGCCCCATCTCTTTGCTCGTCGCTACTAGGTCCACTCTCTCCCTGCTCAATTAGCTTTAGCATACCTCTTTTTAAAACTATGTATTTATACAGCCTCCACTACATCAATCTCCAGACTGTTCCACTTCCTGACAACTCTGTGAATGAAGAAGTATTTCCTAACATCCCTGCGACTCATCTGAGTCTTGTTGCTGTGTCCCATCTCTGAAATATCCTGTCCCTATCCACCTTGTCAATTCCTCTCAGTATTTTATATGTCGTTATCATGTCCCCCTTATTCCTCCTGTCCTCCAGTGTCGTCAGGTTGATTTCTCTTAACCTCTCCTCGTAGGACATACCCCTTAGCTCCGGGACTAGTCTTGTTACAAACCTTTGCACTCTTAATTTTTTTGACGTGCTTGACCAGGTGTGGGGTTCCATACTGGTGCTGCATACTACAATATGAGCCTGACATACATGATGTAGTCTTAAATGATTCCTTACTCAGGTGTGTGTGTGTGTATACTCACCTAGTTGTGGAGGCAGGGGTCAAGTCACAGCTCCTGTGTTGTGTGTGTGTGTGTGTGCTCGCGCATGTCTGCTGTGCACATGTACTCACAGAACTGTGGTTGCAGGGGTCGAGTCATAGTGTGAGCATGTGTGTGCACGCAGTGTGTTACCTAATTGTGGTTGCAAGGGTCGATTCACAGCTACTGGCCCTGCCTGGTGTGTGTGTGTGTGTACTCACCTAGTTGTGGTTGCAGGGGTTGAGTCATAGCTCCTGGCCCTGCCTCTTCACTGGCCACTACTGGGTCACTCTCCCTGCACCATGAGCTTTATCATACCTCTTCTTAAAGCTATGAATGTATCCTGCCTCCACTACATCGCTTCCCAAACTATTCCACTTCCTGACCACTCTGACTGAAGAAATACTTCCTAACATCCCTGTGATTCATCTGATTCTTCAACTTCCAACTGTGTCCCCTTGTTGCTGTGTCCCATCTCTGGAACATTCTGTCCCTGTCCACCTTGTCAATTCCTCTCAGTATTTTATATGTCGTTATCATGTCCCCCCTATCTCTCCTGTCATCCAGTGTCGTCAGGTCAATTTCCCTTAACTTCTCCTCGTAGGACATACCCCTTAGCTCCGGGACTAGTCTTGTTGCAAACCTTTGCACTTTCGTGTGTGTGTGTGCGTGCTTAAAAGTTCGCAAACGGGCGAAATTATTTACAAACATTATCTCTCAGTCCACAGCCTAATTTGAACCTGCACACACTGCATCAAAGTGCACAGTACTTTATCCACTCCACACAGCCAGACCCCAGATAAGTATGGGTGCCTAGCCGAAGCCAAGCAGTCACTCCCATACACCGGAGCACCAGGCTTATAGTAAGTTATTTCATCAAATCCTGCCACATGCAGTAAACTTCAAAATAAATTTTGGAATGCTTAACAATTTGCAAATGGGCAAAATTATTTACAAACATTATGTCTCAGTCCACATCAGGATTTGAACCTGCACACACTGCATTGAAGTACTTGACTTCCAGAAATGAGATTACTGATGTTCACCACTGTATTGATAAAATACACCAAACCCAATCCAGGTAAGAGATGTACTGGAAACTCGGGGCTGAAGAGCACAAGTGTTGCAGAACAGGAATGTGTCTATTACAATCATGGGTCATAGTGCCTGAGAATGTATGTTGCATGGCTCGATCAAGACTGACAACTTGACAATTTAAGTTCAAAGTGTAAAAGGCATATTATAGGGTGGTAATGCAGATTTCTGGATAGGTTTAGACCAAAGAAAATCAGAGAACAAATTTTGGCCTTTGAAAATCCTTTGCAAAGTAATTCCCCTTAGCTACTGATTGGTAGATTAAATCACGGATTCAGTTTTCTGTCATGCTACATCTCTGTTGCAAGGTGCATTGCAGGCGCACTGGAATGAGCCTTGATGTTATAACGTGATCATTTCTTAGCCAGCCCAGGGGTGCAGAGTGATTCCAGTGTGGCCAATTAGGCCCCATTGGAGCCACTCTGCACCAGAAATTGCTGTCGACAGTATTTATTACTTTCTCATTTAATTTAATTACCTCTCCATGAAAGTTTTGACAATGTAAAGGAAGGTTCCCAAGGAACAATGGAAACTCTGCTGGGTAAAGTTTTTCAAGCAGAGTAAATCAGAATGAAAATAAACACCTCTATCAGTTTCAAGTACTATTAGATATATTTGACATTCATATTCAGTCTATATAAATTTACATCAAATTCAGGAATTGTTTTTAAACAATATTTTTTAAGCAGTTGGTAGATCTTTTGATAGAGAGTTCTATATTTATGGGCCTTTTATTTAGAGTATCTACCCAAGTATAGTCAAACATGTGGGATATCTGGTAGTATTCATTTCTTGTAACTTGTTTATGCATTCTGTTCCAGGTCTCCAAGAAAAGTTTTAGGTCTGGGTTATTAATATTCATACCAAGTGTCCTACATATAATAGGTACTATACAGTAGTAAGTGTGGATGTTTCATAAATTTAAACTTTTGAATAATAGGAGTACAAGTTGTTTGTAACCAGTGGCAGCTCGTCAAAATATCGTATGGGGGAACTGCAGCTCCTCACTGCCAGATGTAATGCCAGTAATACCTATACTATCGTATCGTTTCACCAAAAAAAAAAAAAAAAAATTTGCTTATAAATACACTGAAAACAACATAACAGATTTTTCCTGTAATATATTTGTTAGTTGCATATTATTTTAGGGTAAGATTGATGAAGTCGTACGTCTGGCATGAGCATCTGGGGGTGCTGCAATTCCGCAGTGCCTATACACGAGGCGTGGGCACTGTTTGTAACCTAATTGGGAATGTCTGTGGAATGTGACCCTATTTTTCTTGTATGTTCTTCAGGTTAATTAGATTATTACTATAATCAAAAGAAGCGCTAAACCACAAGGGTTATACAGCGCGGACAGGTTAATTAGAACTAAATTAGATTAAATGCCAATTTTTAGGATTGTAAACCCCACTAAAATTGACAGTCTACTATAATTTGCTAAAAATGCATGCCCTGAAAGTTTTATGCTGAGTTAGGCCTAGTAAAATATTATTTCAATTTGCACTGTTACTATATACAGTATGAGAAATTCTCATTATCAAAAGCATAATACTGACAAATTAATGGCTAAGAAATGTGTAACATTTGAGTATCTTTACTGAGAAACATTTTGTTTACCCAGCAGGTTTTATCAATCTAATACAGAAAGAAACATGAGGATGGAGATTAGTTATACTGACTCAGTGGAAGAATTGGTGAGCTGCACTAGTTGAAAACATGGCTTTCAATAGGTACTTTAATGGAAGCAGGTCAAGCCCATAAAAGCACAAGCTCTTATTTTCTTCTCATTCCTACTATTGTAAGAATAGGTAATTCTCTCAGACCAAAAGTGTGTGCCACCTCCATGACACGTGAACCTCCTGCAAGCTTCATGCTTACTCTTGGGTGACATGGTTATTATCCAAAGATGAGACAGGGTGATGAAAAGATCCAAAATTGTTTGATAAACAAGAGTCGCTATCATGTGCAATGTTTCCAAAAGGTAAGTGGTCAAATGAGAGACTGCCTGGGTTGAGGTTGTGGTGCCTCCATTCACAATGGAACCATTACTTGTGCTATACTCACCCATAGACCCAGTGGGGTGGAGGTTGCTAATTCTTTGGGTCTTGATTGATCCTTTCCAACTTTACAGTGTTTAATTTCATTTTTTCCCCATGCTAAATTTTTCCATTACAATTTTGTAATCGTGCTGACTATCTCTTGAAGTCCACTTACATTCTGATTGATGATTTGCTGTATATTGCAGTCATACATGTCGTACTAGGGAACAAATGAAGCATACTTGATGTTCTGTTTATTCATTGTTGTAACCTGCAGAAACAAGTATACAAAAAATTTCAAGAACTGCCCCTAGAGGGCAGTATCCAGTACCCAGTTTTGATAAAATATTTGTTCATTTTGAATATACCTAATTATTTTAAATTAAAAACCCATTTGACATGTATCATCCAGAAGCTAGATAAACATACAAAAACTCCAATTTAAGAAAACTAACTAGCAAAAACCTTTACTGTAAGCTGTAGCAGTTGTCACATCTTTTGGTTCTAGTGAATTATTATTATTATTATTATTATAATCAAATGAAGCGCTAAACCATAAGGGTCATAAAGGGTTCTAGTGAATGTGTGTACTCTAGTTGAAGAATTGGTTAATTGTTGTATCATTTTGCTATAAAGGTAAACTCAAATATAAAAAAAGTTCCTGGAAATGACCGCCAGGGTGAGTGTGTGCTCATTTTATGAATTATTTGTTATTTAAAGTCTATTTTGAAACCCTTTCTTGAAATGTTACCTTGAAACCATTGTAGCAGTGAAAAATATGGTAAAAATCATACGGTACCCTCTGTACAAGTACTGAGGGTACCTTATGATATTTTCTCTAACTATATACAGTGGTACCCCGACTTACGATATTTTTTCATTCCAGAATGCTGTTCAAGTGCCATTACCAAACGAATTTATCTCCATAAGAAATGATGTAAAATAGACTAGTCCTTTTAGACCCCCAAAATTACACTTACAAAAGCATTTAAAAAAATCAACTTACATAAAAGGGTGTGTTTGGGGACCATCGTAAGTCGGGGTACCACTGTATATATAAGAAAAAAAAAAAAAAAGTCCCTCTTTGCAGTAAGGCATCATCTCCACCCAGTACAGCTTTTTCACTATGTAACAAATCCAGCTTTTCTGATAAAATTGGGTACTATATGTAAAAATAATGCTGGTGAACATTTTTAATTAAAATAATAGTCCATACATGGACCGTTATTTAGACAGATTATGTATGAGTGATGGTAAAAGTATTGAAGGATGAAAGTTTTTTTTTCTTTCTTTTTGGGTCACCCTACCTCGGTGGGAAATGGCCGACATGTTAAAAAAAAAAATGGACTGTTATATCTTTTGACTACCAACTTTTGAAACCTTGCCATCCATAACTAATACAGTCTATGACTGTCAGGTGATCCCCGCAGAAGGTAAAATAAGAACACCTCAGTATATGTTAATCTTCATTATACATTTATAGCACTCAATGCATCTGAACATTTATACATTACATCCTGCAGAATTAGGAAGAAAATCTTTTGATTTTCAACAAATATACTCTATACGTACAGTCAAATATTGATTATCAGGGATAATGATTCACTGAACCAGATATGAAAAACCTTTAAATTCTTGAAGTATAATTCCCACTTTCCCTGTTTAAACACTAATCAGTGTAACTTGCAAATTTAGTAGTATTCATGTCAATACTTCCCTCAAAATTCACATATCTGCAAACTTCTTTAATTTGACTATTAAAAATTTCTTTTCAGTTAGTTTTAGTTACACTGAATGGATAAGTTAAAAATAAAAACAAAGGCGTGGATACATTATGCATACTACCTGTCTATGTTGATACACAGCAAGCAAGTGAATCTAGTCTTGTGGAAAGACTGATATCTCAGGGCCATAAATCAACATCCTTTAATTTAAATTTTAACAGCACCACTTAATGTAGAAAGTGTGCCTTATATAAATAAGTGGTGATTATCTTTCCAAGAGCTAGTGGGTTATAAGTCACCTCTGGCTCATACCAACTGGCTGAACACTGAACAACCAAGATTAATATATACCAAGATACCTTTGGAATCAATTAACTCAGATAATCAAGACATAACTGTACAATGATTAGCTTTGAAAAAAAAAAAAAAAAAAGGCATTACAGTGAATGATTTTATCACACAAGTAAATGTTTCCATATATACAGTGAGATCCTATTGAATATGTAGGTATGAGAATCAACTACAACAGACCGTAAAAAAAAAATATATGTACTATATGACAATAGTTTATTAACTACAGTATTGATAAAAATATGCTTTACTTATAACAAATACACCATTTGCCACCAAATATCTATACATATTTACAAGTCAAAAGACAAAGCATTACAACCAAGTTCAGTACAGTATATAATCAGTTTAATATGCATTTTGCAAACATTCATACATTTACACACAACTCATTCAGCTAACAAACACAACAAAAGATGTGCATTTCCAACACAATGCTACAACCTACACATTCAGAATACTATACAATATCACTTTAGAGATAAATTCAAAATGACTATATATGAAAGTTCACACATTTGTTTTCATATGATTGTATAGCATTAAATTACATTACAATATAAATAATTCAAATTGGCACCAGAATTTTTTGTGGGGTCTTAGCGCATAGAAAAGTAGCAAGATATTGCAAGTGCAACAACCTGTAAATCTCTTGCAAACACAGTTGTACATGACAGCAGTACCAGGTGCATCTCTTAAATACACAGTTAGGCATCATAAGCGTAAATATCTGTGGCACCTCTCACATACTGTACAATTATGCATCACTAGTTTATCACTGTATTTTTGTGTATACACAGTAATAGTACAGGTGCAATCTTTTTTAGTGTGCTTCAGAAAATGTAAAATACAATTATAACTTATTCAAGGTATGGACAAGATTAAGAATTAGACACATGTGAAATATCTGGGTATCTTTATTTATAGAATTTTGCCATCCAGTGGCAATTCTTCAAGGCTCCTGTGCTCTTCACCAACCCCAAGGCTGAGGGACTGATTATCTCATCTTCAGTATGTACAGGCAGGCCCCGCTTTACAGTGCTTTACTTTACAGCGTCTCGCTAATACGTACAGTGGTTTTCAATTATACCTGTTCTTCATTTATTAAGATTAACTACAATAAATATATTCACCACTCACTATAATCTAAGGATGAAAATATTTTAAGGTAAATAATGAGTGTACTGTATATGCATTTTTTAGGACTAGCTCTATTGCTCACTTAATATATGATAGTGTAAACATGTTATCAGGCTTTTATATGAATTTGAAAGTGAAAAAAAGCTATGATTCACTTTACAGTGATTTTTGCTTTACAGCAGTAGCCAGGAACTTAACCTGCCGTATAAGTGGTGGCCACCTGTAGTTCTACAGTCATCATTTTATTTCTTTGTATTGTATTGATAAAGCCAATAGATGGGGAAATGTCTACAAATAAAGATACCAAGATGTTGCATATGTCTAATTCTTTATCTTGTCAGTACTGTATACCATTTATGTACAACATGGGAAAGATTCAAACTCAAGACTAAGCTTGTGCTAATTCTGTACTCTAGTGTGATGACCGCACCAGTTTGGGACACCTAAAGACAACATTTGAAAAAAATGGGCTTTCAAAGCAATTGTAGCCATCACAGTACAGCAGTAGAGTGTAGGATTAGCACAAGCTTAACCTTGGGTTCAAATTTCATGAACTCCTTTAATAGTTAGAATGATTTACAGTATTTTTTTATTTTTCTAAAGCACTGAGAATGGCTTAGAAGGAGAAGAGCTAAATCTGAGCACATGAACTGATGATGATTAGAGTTTAGCTATAAGAAACATATAATAGCCATACAAAATAGGAGTACTTGCAGAAAAGCCTGAAAAAAAAAAAAATAGCCAAACCTATTGTAGCCATCATAGTACAGTGGTAGAGCACAGGATTAGCACACACTTCGCCTCCAGATCTAATCCTGTCCATTCCTTTAAGAAACTTTTGGTATCTTTATGTGCGCAAGCATGCATCATAAGTTCAAACCTTTACAAATCTACATCTGTTATGTTTCAAACTATGCATCGTTTGTGTACAACTTTCTGCAACTCATGCGTGGTTACAAACCACAAATGTAGAACCTTTTGTAACATGAGCAGCTGATGTTGTAAGTGAATCACTGTCTTCTGTATCTCTCATGTGCACAAATATCACAAAAAACAAATCCTCTTGGAAATCTCTCACTTGTACACAGCTCATTACAGACTTAAAAAAATGGAGCATCAATATACTGCATTATAATGAAAATCTATAGTGCAGATGCAACGGGAAATTTGTAAGAAAATAATATCTTCATCAACACTATTTTCCACAAGGTTCATTCTCTCTCTAAAATAAAACAATCCAGATAAGTATAGCCTAATATACAAGCATTAATTTCTGAATACATTTATATTTTACTCCTAAACAGCTATAAAATAGCCTTCTGAAAGTCTGAGATATGAAGGCACAGGAAACATCACAGTTATGACAGCAGCAGCAACACACTTGTAATAGCAGTCACATATTAAATAGTACAGTACCTCCAATTTGCAAATTTTATAAGCAAATTATTCTGAGGTATTTCTTCTATAAATTTTCGATTGTTACTATTGTGACCTAAGCACCTCTTTTGAAGTTCATGTACTGTATATAGTGAGGTGTAGATCATTCTACTGTATTAACAAAGTTTCAAGGTGCAAGTGGACATTATGAACCTCCACTGATACTGACTGAGTGTTTGTGTATTTATCTGCCACATTTCCATTAGGAAACACTAAACTTAAATTGGCACTTGTTTATCAACATAAATATTTTATGGTAAAATCTAGTATCCATTGGCATCTTTATCAAGATTTCCCGAGAGCGTTGGATCTGGCCTCTTTCTTTCAAAAAAGCCTAATTTCCACAAAATTAAAACAATAAGTATGAGAACTAGTAGTCCGGCAAAAATTGAAACAAGTATTACCCAGAGTGGTACTTCCTCGGGTGGAAGTTGATCAAGTAGGTCAGGATATGCTAAGGTTTCAGCTGAAGCAACATCGTCAGACTGATCTTGGTCTTTACGAATGTCCTCAGGGAGAATTAAAGAGGCTTTGGATTTAATACTCACATAACTAACACGTGGGTAATCTTCAACCAACGTAGAATTCCATAAACGGGATTTAATACGTATACTTGCAGACTGTTTGGCACCTAAATTGCGAATATTGCAACGGAAAACAAAACATTTTGCAGTTGGTACGTCTCCATCACATCTCTGAAAGGAAAAGATACAAGATTATCAAGAATTAGAACCTTTTACACAAATTTGTTAAGAGATAATTTAAAAAAAAAATTACAGGTTATGTAGCTTCTGTAAAGAGAATATTAATAATGCACTGAGTCTCTTGTTAAACAAAAGTTATAAGCTTTAAAATCAGAATGATTAAGTTTTTCAATCATATAGGATTAGGTTGCATTTTTCATTTATGTGCAAATGTGCCGGTAGCTGTTAAGTGCTTCAAGTGGTTTCATCTGACAACAGAAGCTATCTTGACAATGATTTGAGTGTACAGTAGAGCCCCAACTTCAGATGTTAATGAGTTTTTAAAAATTCATCTAAAATCCACCGTTTGTTACTTGGAACTCATTTTCACATAAAAATCCATGTTATACAGATAGAATGCTGATTTTCCGGCAACATATGGTCCAGCCCCTCTTTTAGTCTGGACAAAATTATAAGAGCAGCTATAGATGGTGTTGTGTGTAGTGCACACTCACTTGCATTATTTACACTACAGTTGGTGGTGATCCTTTGAGTTGGTACAGTTTTTAGTATATTTTTCTAACATTTAGCAATAGCTAAGGCTAGGATTAATAGTTATGTTAACATGTCAATAGTTATGGCTATTGACAAGATAACAGAGTTGTACACACACAACCCGCACATATAAAAGAGAGGAGCTTACGACGACGTCTGCCTGCCTATAAATACCACTTCCCCCGTCTTTGTGTGTTAGTGTGACTTTGTAAATGGTCCAAGTCGGGCCGAAACGTCGTCGTAAGCTCCTCTCTTTTATATGTGCGGGTTGTGTGTGTATTGTTCCAGTCACGGTATTGTGCCTTTTTGTTATTTAACAGAGTTGTCAGGTGAATTAATCAAAGAACTATAACAAGTTCCTTTGTGATGGAAGACGAGTTAATGAATTTTTATTTGATATGTGAAAAATTATACTGGAATCAACCTTGCTTGGTTGAAATATTTGAAAAGATAGCCAAGAAGGATGTCATAGCAGTAGGTCTATGTCTGACAATCCTGTGGCTTCAAATTCAAGTACTCCAGACGTCCTCCCTGCAGGATCACAAATCCATGATGTAGGTAGGTAAAGTTCATCAGGAAACAGGACAAGTGTTTCCTGATGTGGGTCTTAGTCATATGATGACCCACAACTGGAGCTTTTGATCATTTGACCGAGGCCTTCTACTGGCTTACCGGTCCACCCTTTTAAAAATTATGGTTATATTTATAACCATTTTATCTTTCCATGATGTAACAGACAGTAATCCTGACACTTATCAACTTCCGACCTGTGTGATTAGCTTTATAGTTTCAGTAAAATTTTAAAAGTTAGCACTTTGGGAGCAGTAGTACTACACCATTCTTTGTAAGTACAGTAAATAAGAATTTAAGTTTTGGAGACATGAGGTGTACAATTAGTGGGTAAGAGGTGTATTGTTGAATTATTATTACGTGGCCTCTGTTGGTCTGGCAAAATTAATATACGTTAGGAACCATGGATTGTGGAAAATTGCTTGTGTAAATGTAATAGAATAATACGTTGTTGGGCCATAATGTTTTGTATCTAATTTCAAATAACTTTTTCCAATGAATTTTTACCCAATATTTTGCATTTAGTACTACGCGTTTTCACTTCCTAATAGTATTAAACCTCATTTAATTAGTGTATACATGCAGGGGTCATAGAAACTTGGAAATGGGAGATAATCAGGTTTGATCCAAGGAAGAAAAGGATATTATTATTATATTTTTTGTAATGAGAAGTACTAAACTTGTAGAGGTCAGGGTAACTCCAACTCCATGAATCAAGAGCCCTTCAGCTTCAACATGAACCTTTTGAAAGATCAATTGAATAATTCAGTATAGCAATTTATCATAATTTTGACATGTATAGAACAAAATTATAATTCTTCCTCCGTAAGCCATGCGTGTCGTAAGAGGCAACTAAAATGCCGGGAGCAAGGGGCTAGTAATCCCTTCTCCTGAATATATTACTAAATGTAAAAGGATAAATTTTCGTTTTTCCTTTTGGGCCACCCTGCCTCAGTGGGAAACGGCCGATGTGTTGAAAGAAAGAACAAAATTATGATAATTCAGTATAGCAATTTATCATAATTTTGACATGTATAGAACAAAATGACAAAAGGTTTTGAATGATACAAATATATGTGTTTTACTTACCAGATTCACAACTTGCATTGTCTTGCCTGTCTGAGCATCTGTTACAGCCTGTGGTTTGATGATAAGCTCCTTTTCCCGCTTTATGCGCTTTAATTCTCTCTTGTTCCTCAGCAGCTTATCTTCATTTTGCGAAGATACAGATGAGACCTCTCCACTGTATGATCTACGTTCCCAGTTTTCTGGCCAACCACTGGTATAAACTCTTCGTGTGTAGACAGTCGTTTTGCCTGTTTCAGGATCTACTTCTACACGAGTGTATGTGCCATTTTCATCAGGGCCTGACTCCTCAAAGTGATTAAATCCTCTAGCACCAAAACCACCTGTAATATTTCTATGATCATGTGGCTTATTCCAATTATCAGAGCTTCCCTGGGTCCGAGATGAATGAGATATTCCATCTAGGATTATCTTGTCCTGAACCTGAATTTAATTCCCATGTAGTAGTCCTCAAGTTCTCTGAATCTGTTCTTGAATCTACATTACTCCCATGTCTAATTCTAGAGTCTTCATCATGTGCTCTGTATCCATCTTCAGAAGATCTTACATGGCCATCAGTGAAACCATGTTGAATATGTCTATTCTGGTTATCGTGAGAATATCCATGATGACCAACAGTTCCTGCTCCTCTGTGGTCCCATTCAAAGGCAGTCCTGCTGGTACCAGCATGGTCATCAGTTAAACTATGTTGACCATTTCTATCATGTTTTCTTATATTGGTAGCAGGATCTGTTGGTGCTAAGTGACTCCTTTCATAATCATGAGAATAGCCATGGTGGCCTTCAGCTCCTGTTCTGTCATTCGTGCCAGTGATAGTCCTGGTATTCCCATCATTCTCCAGATTTCTGTCATGTCCATGGAAAGTCCTTCCTCCATCCAGATTTCTATCAGACCCATGAAAAGTTCTTCCTCCATCCTCCAGTTTTCTATTGTGCCCATGAGAAGTTCTTCCTCCAACTGTTGCTCTGTCATACTCCCATGAATGAGTTATTAAACTATCATCTTCAATATTCCTGTTTAAACCACTTCCAGTTCTGGATCTATGATGGTCTGGAGATCTAAAATCGGTATCTGTGAAAGTTCTCTGAGCACCAGAACTGGCTTTCTTCCTATCAAAGCTATCATAATCCAAATTTCTTGCATTATCTCTGCCAAATCCTCCTCTAGATTCATGTGCATGTATCCTTGTGGAAGAATCTTCACCAGTTCTGGTGCTTTCTTCCTTATTTATACTGTCTATCCTATGAGTACCATCTACTCTCCAATCTTGCTCACCTCTTCCTGATCCAGTCCTGTCACCACCAATTTCTCTGCTTCCTCCATATAATCTACTCCCATCATTATCTGGCATTCTGTCATATCCAGCTGTTTGTGTTCTAGAATTACCATCAGTTATCCGCCTATCTTCACTGTAAACTCTTCTATAACTGTCATCTTCAGCACCCCCGTATCCACCAGAATGAGTTCTTCTGCTAACAGACTCAACTCTACGATTACTACCATGCACTTGCCAGCCTTGTTCTTTCCTGTCATATCTATCGGATGAACTAGATCCTTCAAGATCACCAATATTAGATCCACGATCTGCATCATAATGTGCACCTTCACCCGAATGTGAAGTACTTCGATTATCCCACTGTGAGTGACCATCTTCAGGAACACCATCAGAAGTTCTAAAACCTGAAGTTGATGTCCCTGCATAAACCTGCCTGTATCCACCATGATCACTCCACCGTCCTCTTGGTATATCCTCCTCTGTCTTTTCCTCTTTCACAGATGTTCTTCTGCTTTCATGATGTGTTTCATAGAATTTTGTTCTTCCATCAGGTGAAGTTCTAGATGAAGTGCGAGTCTCCTCATGAAAACTATCACCCTCTCCATCTGTGTCTTGGTCATATTTTTTATCGCCCTCATTAAATTTTGACTTATCTGAGGAAAAATAAGCCCTTCGATTGATTCGTGAATGTATTCTCCCAGATTCTCTACCACTGGTTTGGTCAAATCCACTTCCTTCTTGATCAACAGATGTGTCCAAATTAGATGATGATGATGATGAAGAAAAACTGGATGAAGATGAAGAACCAGATGAGAATCCGTGAGATGATGATGATTTTTCAGTTGTTAGAGAGAGTTCCTTCTCGGACGTTGACTTGGATGTCTTCTTTTTTATTGTTGTAGTATTAGTTACCTTCTTTGTTGTTGTCTTTGTTATCTTTACACCACCAACACCAGCTCCAGTTCCACCACTCTCTCCTGGTTCACCAGGACCTTGACTGTCTGGCCCTGGATAATGTGAAGGATCTATTTCACCTTCTACATCCAGGCCAGTTTGTGCATCGGTTATAGATATGTCTCTTCGAAGAATCAAAGGGTTTATAAACGTTCGGTCAATTTCACATTCTCCAACACCTGCATGGAAAAAAAGTACAGTATTATTCATCATCCTATAAACTTACAAAAACTAAAGAAAAGTAACAGCAGTATCTACAAACTTTCAAAGTTTTGAAACTTTCAAAGTTTTGAAAGTTTGTGGAAATAGGAATGGAATTTTTATAAACGAGTAGATGGTATAGTATGGATAGTATGTATAACTAATGGAAAAAAATTAAAAAATATATAAAAAATATGAGAATATAATGAGGTGTGGGTGAAAAATTAAATAAGATTAAATAAGGATGGGATGCGAGAATAGAAAAACTTTTTAAGATTCTGCCATTGGTACTGATAAGTTATAACAAAAGTATCTGTAAAAGACTGAAATGACAAATTTAGAAATAAAAACTATATTATGTTATTGTGAATAAAAAAGTAGACCTTTGTGTCTAATAAAGCCGAAGCTAAATGAACTACTATGTCATTTTACAAATGGAAAAAAATACTGAATATGCCAAATATGATACCATATTTAGTAGAACCTCTATTCAGATGCACCTCTATTCATAAAATCCAGTACAGTGGACCCCCGCCTAACGAGCAAAATTCATTCCAGAAGCCTGCTCAAGTGCCATTACCGAACAAATTTACTTCCTTAAGAAATAATGTCACATAGGTTAGTCTATTTCAGACCCAAAAAAATACACTTCCACAAGCACTTACAATATTATACTTACATAACTGTACGATTTCCGGGGTGCTCGTTAGGCGGGGGTCCACTGTATTCGGAAAAAATTTTGAGAAAAAAAAAAAAAAACGATATTCGCAAATGTCACTATATTCAGAATGATGCATGCTTTTTGAGCTCTTGTGATTCAATTGTTATTTTTTGTATAACTTTGTGTTATTTTTATTTTATTATTGACAATAAGTGATCATGGCCCCAAATAAGAATAGTGTCTACCTGGAGTCTACCTGGAGAGAATTCCAGGGGTCAACGCCCCCGCGGCCCGGTCCGTGACCAGGCCTCTTGTTGGACCAGAGCCTGATCAACCAGGCTGTTACTGCTGGCCGCACGCAGTCCAACGTACGAACCACAGCCCGGCTGATCAGGTACCGACTTGAGGTGCCTGTCCAGTGCCTGCTTGAAGACAGCCAGGG
Source organism: Cherax destructor (assembly GCA_009830355.1). Classification (NCBI taxonomy): domain Eukaryota; kingdom Metazoa; phylum Arthropoda; class Malacostraca; order Decapoda; family Parastacidae; genus Cherax; species Cherax destructor. The sequence goes on along the minus strand of WNWK01001644.1, from coordinate 58,265 downwards.
GCTTGTTGGTAATCCCCCTGATGTATGCTGGGAGGCAGTTGAACAATCTTGGGCCCCTCACACTTATTGTGTTGTCCCTCAACGTGCTAGTGGCACCCCTGCTCTTCATTGGGGGAATGTTACATCGCCTGCCGAGTCTTTTGCTTTCGTAGGGAGTGATTTTTGTGTGCAAGTTTGGTACTAAGCCCTCGAGAATTTTCCATGTGTATATAATAATGTATCTCCCCGCCTGCGTTCTAGAGAGTACAGGTTTAGGAACTTCAAGCGTTCCCAGTAGTTGAGGTGGTTTATCGCACTTATGCGTGCCGTGAAGGTTCTCTGCACATTTTCAAGGTCAGCAATTTCACCCGCCTTGAAAGGTGCAGTTAGTGTGCAGCAATATTCCAGCCTAGATAGAACAAGCGATCTGTAAAGTGTCAACATGGGCTTGGCATCCCTGGTTTTGAAGGTTCTCATTATCCATCCTGTCATTTTTCGAGCAGATGCAATTGCTACATTGTTATGGTCCTTGAAGGTGAGATCCTCTGACATGAACACTCCCAGGTCTTTGACATTAGTTTTTCGCTCTATTGTGTGGTTGGAATTAGTTTTGTACTCCGATGAGATTTTAATTTCTTCACGTTTTCCGTATCTGAGTAATTGAAATTTCTCATCATTGAACTTCATAATGTTTTCTGCAGCCCATTTAAAGATTTGGTTTATGTCTGCTTGGAGTCTTGCAGTGTCTTCAACGGTGGACACTGTCATACAGATTCGGGTGTCATCTGCAAAGGAAGATACAGCACTGTGGCTTATATCCCTGTTAATGTCTGATATGAGGATGAGGAATAGGATGGGAGCAAGTACTGTGCCTTTTGGAACAGAGCTTTTCACAGTAGCTGCCTCAGACTTTACTCTGTTGACTACTACTCTTTGTGTTCTATGTGTTAGGAAATTATAAATCCATCTACCAACTTTTCCTGTTATTCCTTTATCACGCATTTTGTGTGCTATTACACCATGGTCACACTTGTCAAAAGCTGTAAGAACCACCACTGAACTAAAAAAGGAACTTATTTTAAAACATGAAAGTGAAATACGTCTTGTTGACCTAGCCAAGGAATATGGCACGTCAACATCTACCATATTTTCTATTATAAAAAATAAAGGCGCAAAATAAGGTGCTAGTGTGGACAACAGGAGTTAAAATTCTTGCAGGGTTCATGTAGGATTTCTTGCTCGTACATGTTATTCTACAAGTTTAATTAACCAATAATTATTTTTCAAGAAGATATACAGTGGTACCTCGGTTTACGATGGTCCCCAAACTCGCCCTTTTATGTAAGTTTATTTTTTTAAATGCTTTTGTAAGTGTATTTTTGGGGGTCTAAAAGGACTAGTCTATTTTACATCATTCCTTATGGGGATAAATTCGTTTGGTAATGGCACTTGAACAGCATTCTGGAGCGAAAAAATATCGTAAACCTCCCAGCATACATCAGGGATATTACCAACAAACCCCTGGCTGTCTTCAAGCAGGCACTGGACAGGCACCTCAAGTCGGTACCTGATCAGCCGCCCTGTGGTTCGTACGTTGGACTGCGTGCGGCCAGCAGTAACAGCCTGGTTGATCAGGCTCTGGTCCAACAGGAGGCCTGGTCACAGACCGGGCCGTGGGGGCGTTGACCCCTGGAATTCTCTCCAGGTAGACTCCAGGTACACCACTGTATTTGTCTTTCAATGATTTCTTACATTAAAATGCCCATACTTATGCATAGAATTTCTATGCTTGAAATGTGTCAGTAGCAAGCTACATAAAGCATGCCTTATGAATTGATATACAGTATATCTTTAACAGCTTTATTTTCTTAAAAACAATAACATTCTTTAATTTTCTTGTGAGTAATGAAGAAACAGTAGACCTCTTTAGTGCTAACGTGTTTATTGTAGAGCAATATATTATGGATTAAATATACTGTACATAAAGAAATTGTTCTCACCCTCAACAATAGGACTTTCAGTCATATAGAGAAGCCATTTGCCCTGTTCTTTATTATTCTCCACTTGGTGTGGCCACAAGACCTCTACTTGCAACTCGTCCACACGCCAAGGTCCTCGGTTATCAATTACATACTTGTGAGACACCTCCATTCCTATTTCATCCAACTGTTTAATTGCAGATTCACCAGTTACTTCTCCACCATAGAATGCTTGTTCAGGAGTCACAGATCTGAAATAATACACCTAAAGTAGAAACTTTAAGACAACAAATGTTAAATCAATATTGGAAATACCTTTGGTAACCCACTCTCTCTTCTAATTTGTGAATTCTCTCCATAATATTTACACCACACACTGCTCTTAAACACATCTTCCCTTCTTCTAGCCTCCTCCTTGCTGCACCACTTTTATATGCCTCACACCTGTAAAAAAGTGTTGAGACCATTATTCTCTAGTACATATCTTTTTTGCCTCCATAAACTTTCTTTCCATAGATGCCTCAACACACGACCTGTTCTTTTCTCCCCTTGTCTATTCTGTGGTTCATCTCGCCTTTCATAGAGCCATCCACTATCATCATGCCCACTCCCAAATACAGTGGTACCTCGGTTAACGATATTTTTTCGTTCCAGAATGCTGTTCAAGTGCCATTACCAAACGAATTTATCCCCATAAGGAATAATGTAAAATAGACTAGTCCTTTTAGACCCCCAAAAATACACTTACAAAAGCATTTAAAAAAATAAACTTACATAAAAGGGCGAGTTTGGGGACCATCGTTAACCAAGGTACCACTGTAATATATGAATTCACCTTCAATTCCTCCATACTCCTTCCTTTTTATCTGATATCCATTCTTTCATTGCCTACACTTTTTTGCTAGTCTCATCACCAAGCTTTTTTTATGTTCACTTTTAGTGTCCTACTTTAACATACTCTCCTAAATTCCTCCACCAACCTTTTTCAACTTCTCTTCAGAATCTCCCACAAGAACTGTATCATCAACAAAGAGCACCTACAATAACTCCTGCTTTGTATCAGATTCATTATCTTTTAAACTCACACCTTTCTCCAATACCCTAGCATTCACTTCTTTTACAACCTTATTAATAAAAATGTTAAACATAAACAAGGATGGTGACATCACACCTACCTATCCAAAGCTTACTTTTAATGAAAAATAGTGCCCTTCTCTCCTACATATCTTAACTTGAGCCTCACTATGCACATAAATACCCTCTTCTACTTTTAGTAACCTACTGCCTATTCAATACATTTGAAACATCTACTACACTGCTCCCCTATCAACTCTATCATATGCCTTTTACAAATTCATAAATACAATTAACAGTTCTTTACCTTGAACTACAGTATCGTTCACCTACATGCTTCGATATTAACACTTGGCCTACACATTTCCTGCCTTTCATAAATCCTCCTTGTTCCTCTGCAATCATACTCCTTCAATAATAATTCTTTGGAAATGTCATATTTAAAATCCTGATACATCAAAAGATTACTGAGGCACTTAATGGATCCTAATACTGGGCTCCATTATCCATTGCTCAAGGGTCACAGCCATTACAATGATATAAATGAAAATAATAAATGGGTTGGTTATCTGAAGAAAAGTACAGCTGAGCAAAAAATAATACAGTACATACCCAATTATTGATATTTCTGCTTTCTTAATTACTTCTACATGGAACTGCAATGGATCCTGTGGTGTCTTTTCTGTGGATGATGAGTCAGCAGCTACAGTAAAAAGAATAAATCTAGAATCAAATGGATGGCCAGATTCTCTGAAGCTCAAAACCAGAGGTCCTGTTGTGCCAGTGAGAGGGTTACCAATACCACACTGAACAACAGTGTTAGATGTGGTTGAGCACTGATATGATCCCACCTGAAAAAAATACCAAAATTTAGTATGTTAACAGGCAAAACACTATACTCTTTAAATTGTGCTACTTCTCATTAGGTTGATGTTATTTCCCCTATAATATTAAACATTTAAACAAAAAGAAAGTCTGACAGTTCAGGGAATACTTTAACTTTTTTGCCCTTTGCATCCACAAAGCTTTGATATGAATTTTATGGTTACCATCTAAACTCAATCACAAACATTTTATTTCAGCTTATTTATAGCCTTCAACATAGTACAGTGGTACCTCGAGTTACGATGGTCCCCAAAATTGCCCTTTTATGTAAGTTTATTTTTTTAAATGCTTTTGTAGGTATATTTTTGGGGGTGTAAAAGGACTAGTCTATTTTACATTATTCCTTATGGGGATAAATTTGTTTGGTAATGGCACTTGAACAGCATTCTCGAACGAAAAAATATCGTAACTCGAGGTACCACTGTACTTCACTTGCCTATTAGAAGTAATTTTCTTTTTCACTTACTAATGTGCAAAATTCTGTACATCCTATGTACTTTCCAATAATTGCAACACTTTTTTATATTATTATTACTTTCGTTTTTCCTTTTGGGCCACCCCACTTCGGTGGGAAACGGCCGACGTGTTGAAAGAAAGGAAGATTATTATTATTACTGCTGAAGAAGCTCATGTATCATACAGGTTACATTCCCAAAATCCTGTGCTTTGCAGAAAATAGCCATATGGGGATAGAAAAACCTATGCGAAAATAGGGTTACATTCATGATACAGTGGACCCTCGGTTTTCGTTGAAAATTCTTTCCAGAATGCTGTTTGAGTGCCGTTACCGAACGAATTTGTTCCCATAAGGACAAATGTAAATTAGATTAGTCATTTCAGACCCCCAAAAATACTTACAAAAGCACTTACGAAAATACACTTACATAATTGTTCGAGTTTGGAGGTGAATGAAAACCTAGGGTCCACTGTAGTACTTCCAAAAAGAGTTGAACAAATTTTTTTTATAAATTTTGTAATTCACCAAAAATAACATTTTATAACTTACATTATAGTTGTCATTGCTTTTTGATCTGAAAATGTGTGGAGAGGGCTGGTGGCCATACTAGGCTTAGTTGGATGTACATAGTGAGGTTTATACATTATTTTTTTTTTATTTTTTATTAACACATTGGCCGATTCCCACCAAGGCAGGGTGGCCCGAAAAAGAAAAACTTTCATCATCATTCACTCCATCACTGTCTTGCCAGAAGGGTGCTTTACACTACAGTTATAAAACTGCAACATTAACACCCTCCTTCAGAGTGCCGGCACTGTACTTCCCATCTCCAGAACTCAAGTCCGGCCTGCCGGTTTCCTGAATCCTTCATAAATGTTACTTTGCTCACACTCCAACAGCACGTCAAGTATTAAAACCATATGCCTCCATTCACTCCTATCAAATACGCCACACATGCTTGCTGGAAGTCCAAGCCCTCGCACACAAAACTTCCTTTACCCCTCCCTCCAACCTTTCCTAGGCCGACCCTACCCCGCCTTCCTCCACTACAGATTTATACACTCTCAAGTCACTCTGTCTCGTTCCATTCTCTCTACATGTCCAAACCACCTCAACAACCCTCCTCAGCTCTCTGGACAATCGTTTTGGTAATCCCGCACCTCCTCCTAATTTCCAAACTCCGAATTCTCTGCATTATATTCACACCACACATTGACCTCAGACATGACATCTCCACTGCCTCCAGCCTTCTCCTCGTTGCAACATTCATCACCCATGCTTCACACCCATATAAGAGCGTTGGTATAACTATACTCTCATACATTCCCTCTTTACTTCCATGGACAAGGTTCTTTGTCTCCACAGACTCCGAAGTGCTCCACTCACCCTTTCCTCATCAATTCTATGATTCACCTCATCCTTCATAGACCCATCCGCCGACATGTCCACTCCCAAATATCTGAATACATTCACCTCCTCCATACTCTCTCCTCCAATCTGATATCCAATCTTTTGTCACCTATTCTTTTTGTTATCCTCATCACCTTACTCTTTCCTATATTCACTTTCAATTTTCTTCTTTACACACCCTACCAAATTCATCCACCAACCTCTGCAACTTCTCTTCAGAATCTCCCAAAAGCACAGTGTCATCAGCAAAAGCAACTGTGACAACTCCCACTTTGTATTTGCTTCTTTATCTTTTAGCCCAACACCTCTTGCCAAGACCCTCGCATTCACTTCTCTTACAACCCCATCTATAAATATATTGAACAACCACGGTGACATCACACATCCTTGTCTAAGGCCCACTTTTACTGGGAAATAGTCCCTTCCCTCCTACACACTCTAACCTGAGCCTCACTATCCTCATAAAAACTCTTCACTGCTTTCAGTAACCTTCCTCCTATTCCATACACCTGCAACATCTGCCACATTGCCCCCTATCTACCCTATCATACGCCTTTTCCAAATCCATAAATGCCACAAAAACATCTTTACCCTTATCCAAATACTGTTCACCTATATGTTTCACTGTAAACACTTGGTCTACACACCCCCTACCTTTCCTAAAGCCCCCTTGTTCATCTGCTATCCTGCTTTCTGTTTTACTCTTAATTCTTTCAATAATAACTCTACCATACACTTTACCAGGTACACTCAACAGACTTATTCCCCTATAATTTTTGCACGGGGCTAGTCACTCCTTCTCCTGTATACATTACTAAAGTTAAAAAGAGAAACTTTTGGTTTTCTTTTTGGGCCACCCTGCCTCAGTGGGATACAGCCAGTTTCTTGAAAGAAGAAGAAAATACAATTTTTTTTTCAAGTCGGCCGTCTCCCACCAAGGCAGAGTGACCCAAAAAGAAAGAAAATCCCCAAAAACAAAATACAAATATGTATCTATAAAAAGTTACTTAAAACCAATTTATTCTACTGCATCTTCCATTCTGGTTGGTCATGCTTGTTGATCTTGAAATGTGTGGAGAGAGGGCCCTATTGAACTATGGTGGATGACTATGATTTTTGTGTTGATGTGGATGACTGATTCTTGTGTTGACATGGATGACTATAGTTCTTAAGTTGATGTTAATGCTGAATTATCAGTAGTTAATGGTTGTACTGCAGGGCTTATTATTCAATAATGCTTCTGCTCTGTTTTAACCTGCAGTACTCTATAGAGCTAATAATAAGGCATCATCACCTGCTCCAGACCCTGCTTCACAGCAATACTTGTAGATATGCCAGTCATTTTCAGTCAAAAAGCTTGCAATTTTACTAACACTATGCAGTGTGTCACAACTCTTGGAGTGTTAACTGTTTAGGTACAGGTTCTTCTATCTCACCATCATCAGTTACCTGCCTCCCTTCTAACTAGGAACTGGGCTCCTCCAATGTTTCATCATTTGTTTGTTTGTTATCGCCTTCTAACAGTTCTTCTTGCATATCTTGAAAGCCCTCGCCTGTTACTCTCCTTGCCAGATTCATAATTTATTGGCTAGGAGAGTGAATTTGGCGGAAAATTGAAAGACGGGGCCAGGAGCAAAAACTCGACCCCTGCAACCACGTACTATAAGTAAGGACTCTTCCAGAAGGCAAGTCACACCGAGGGTGACTGTTTACAGCAGGGAATGATACTAGGCCTCCCTCCCTAGAACAATGGCCTCACATATATGCTAACTGTGAGGATGAAGGGAAATATCCTACCACTTGATAAAGCTGGAATTCAAGCCCAAACAGAATGTATGCTATTTCAATCATAATATTTCAACCATAATTTATTGACAATGCAGTTCCAGGATGCAAGATATATGAGATTCTACTCTTAAAAATCTCACAGAAATTAGCCTTCTATAGATTTTAACATACTCTTTTTAACTTTATGCATTGTTTAATTTCTTGTCCTTTTCTGCCAATTCTTTTACATCAGATTTTCTATATTTCACTACAATTGCTCCACTATTTCTATCTAAGCAAAACTGTATGAACTAAATTATACTTTTTTATCCTCAAGAGATACATGTAGAGTACTGTTATATACAGTATCCAGTATATACCTAAATGGTATATACAGTGAAACCTCGGCACTCGAACTTAATTGGTTCCAGAAGGCTGTTTGAGTGACGATCTGTTTGAGTACAGAACAAATTTTTTCCAACCAATTTTCTTTTTGGTTAGCTGTTATCACTAACCCTCTTAGACCCCATGGTGATTTATTTTTACAAATAGTATAATATAAAAAACACACCAAAAAATAAGAAGAAACACAAAATAGTTTATAGCAAAGTTCTAGGAGATCGTGTTTTGTCGAGTGCCAAGCAAAAACAGTCGACTACTGAATGAATTGTTTACCGAACAAAGCGTTCAAATGCCAAATTGAAGCTATATACATACTCAGTAATAAGCCATCAGTTAGAGAATGAGTGTCTCTGTATTTCTTGACTATCACTTGTAATATCAATAATCAGTATATTAAGTGGATTTCATACCTGTGATTCTTTAAGGTTAAATGCAAGGGCCTTATGATGAGTGACACGGAGCACAGACTGATAAGCTGGTTCACCGGCATTGGTCACTTCTATATTGAGAGGGATGTCATCCTGTTCTCCGAGTCTCAGGAGGTAATGATCTCTCTTTCCATGACGTTCTAGACCAATGCTTCCAATTACATTAAGGTCACTTACACATACATCATCATCACCACAATCTTTGGCAAATGTTCCTTCAAAGTACCTGAAATATTGAAATTCAACATTAATCACCACTGCTGAAGAAGACAATTAATAAAATATATATAGAGTGAATACGAACAAACAATGTTATCCCCAGTGCTATAAAAGAAGGCATAAAATTCTTCTGCATGAAAGACAATGTTCTCAAATGACACAGAATAAATCACTTAAACTTAAATGGTCAAAATTTTGTTGAAAGGAGTGTTAGTCACATGGCATATATGAACACACTGCAAACACAATTCATTCTACAACTGTGTAATAGGAATATTCATGTGGTGTAATTTCCCTCTGAAGGTACATTTTTCATGTAACCTTGCTCTCTAAAGTACCCATACAAACATGTTAAATCTTAATCAATCTATACATAGACAGCTTAAAACCAATGAAAAAATCTGCAATTAATACTTTACACTGAAATAACTTAATTGCTCTATCTAGGGTAGAATGCATGATTTTATCACCATGCATTACTACTTTCAGGCCTGCATGCTCCTTACTTCATAAAATGATAAATAACCAGTACTAACTTTTTTATTTTGAATTTTATTATACAGAAATTGATAATCTCTATCATATTATAATAATTAAAATAAATATCACACTAGAGGAAAGATTTTCTACCACATACAATTCAAGGGTTACAATCCCTGCTGTTGTCTGATCATGTAGTGCTCACAAAATTTAGAAACAAACTATGATGTGCTGAATGTTTATATGGTCTTGGTCTTCCTGTTTCCATATACAGTGGACCCTCGCTATTCGAACACTCCAAAACTCACCATCATTCCAGAATGCTGTTCAAGTGCTGTTACCAAACGAATTTATTCCCATAAGGAATGATGTAAATTAGATGAATCCATTTCAGACCCCCAAAAATACACTTATAGCAGCACTTAAAATAATAAACTTTAATAAAAGGGTGAGTTTTGGAGTGTTCGAATAAGAGGGTCCACTATACGTACAGTGGTACCCCGGATTTCGTCAATAATTCATTCCAGAAGGCTGTTCGAGTGCTGTTACCGAACGAATTTGTTCCCATAAGGATGAATGTAAATTAGATTAGTCAGTTTCAGACCCCCAAAAATACACTTACAAAAATACACTTACATAATTGTTCGAGTTGGGAGCTGTACGAAATCCGGGGTACCACTGTATATACTATACTACTAAACAGCACTTGTGCTTGCTACTGTAAATGTACACTCTTCTTTAATTAATTTGTCATTAATATTATTTCAGTTTCCATGTATCTCTGATGTATATGTATTTATGCTACAGCCAAGCAAAATGCATTAAAGATGTAAAATAAAAAAAAGATAAAAATGAAGAGTGTAAATGGCTTTTCAAACACAAACTTATATTACCTATTACCTAAGTGCTTCCTGCTGGTTAAGGATTGGGTAGTCATCAATATTAGGTATTGGGTCCCCTTCAGCAACAGGTCGTGGCTCTCTCTGAATAATTTCATAAGACAGTTTGAATCTGAGTGGACGAAGTATATCCCTCGATGTATCCTGCAAGAAAATATTCAAATACAACTTAAGCTTTAGAATATTTTATTTACGGGGTATCTAAGTTAATATTTCACACATGATTCCATTTTTTTTTTTTTTCCAACAAGTCGGCCGTCTCCCACCGAGGCAGGGTGACCCAAAAAGAAAGAAAATCCCCAAAAAGAAAATACTTTCATCATCATTCAACACTTTCACCACACTCATACATAATCACTGTATTTGCAGAGGAGCTCAGATACAACAGCTGAGAATAGTCCCTCCCAGCTGTCACTATCCCAGACCCCTCCTTTAAAGTGCAGGCATTGTACTTCCCATTTCCAGGACTCAAGTCCAACTAAATCAATTAACTGGTTTCCCTGAATCCCTTCACAAAATGTTACCCTGCTCACACTCCAACAGATCGTCATATCCCAAAAACCATTCGTCTCCATTCACTCCTATCTAACACGCTCACACATGCTTGCTGGAAGTCCAAGCCCCTCACCCACAAAACCTCCTTTACCCCTTCCCTCCAACCTTTTCTAGGACGACCCCTACCCCGCCTTCCTTTCCCTACAGATTTATACGCTCTCCAAGTCATTCTACTTTGATCCATTCTCTCTAAATGACCAAACAACCTCAACAACCCCTCTTCAGCCCTCTGACAAATACTTTTAGTAACTCCACACCTTCTCCTAATTTCCACATTCCGAATTTTCTGCATAATATTTACACCACACATTGCCCTTAGACAGGACATCTCCACTGCCTCCAGCCTCCTCCTCGCTGCAGCATTTGCAACCCATGCTTCACACCCATATAAGAGTGTTGGTACCACTATACTTTCGTACATTCTCTTCTTTGCCTCCATGGATAACGTTTTTTGTCTCCACAGATACCTCAACGCACCACTCATTTTTTTTCCTTCATCAATTCTATGGTTAACCTCATCCTTCATAAACCCATCCGCTGACACGTCAACTCCCAAATATCTGAAAACATTTACTTCTTCCATAATCCCTCTCTCTAATGTGATATCCAATTTTTCTTTATTTAAATCATTTGATACCCTCATCACCTTACTCTTATCTATGTTCACTTTTAACTTTCTACCTTTACACACTCTCCCAAACTCGTCCACTAACCTTTGCAACTTTTTTCTTAGAATCTCCCATAAGCACAGTATCATCAGCAAAAAGTAACTGTGTCAACTCCCATTTTGCATTTAATTCTCCATAATTTAATCCCACCCCTCTCCCCAACACCCTAGCATTTACTTCTTTTACAACCCCATCTATAAATATATTAAACAACCATGGTGACATTACACATCCCTGTCTAAGACCTACTTTTACCGGGAAGTAATCTCCCTCTCTCCTACACACCCTAACCTGAGCCTCACTATCCTCATAAAAACTCTTTACAGCCTTCAGTAACTTACTACCTATTCCATACACTTGCAACATTTGCCACATTGCTCCCCTATCCACTCTATCATATGCCTTTTCTAAATCCATAAATGCAATAAAAACTTCTCTACCTTTATCTAAATACTGTTCACATATATGCTTCAATGTAAACACTTGATCTACACATCCCCTACCCACTCTAAAGCCTCCTTGCTCATGTGCAATCCTACTCTCTGTCTTACCTCTAATTCTTTCAATAATAACCCTGCCATACACTTTACCTGGTATACTCAGTAAACTTATTCCCTATAATTTTTACATATTTAAATAAAGAGTATCTATCAAACTAAACTATACCTCATAGCACCTGTGACTAGTTACAAGAATTTCTTTACCCCAGCAACCCAGTTTTTTTTGTTGATTGCCTGTTCAATCAAGCTGTTGCTGATAGCTGCTAGTATACAGCTCTTTAAGCATAATATAAACATTACAATTAAAAACGACCTACCAGAAGGTAAACAATTTCCCGGGAGCACTGAAATCTGCCCATATCTTCTGGCCTGAGGTTGATATCCCGCTCTACCACACTCGGCTGATCACTTAAGCCATTGTCAAAGCGAATTCTTGCTATTGGCTGGTCCTTATACACTCTTTCTTCAATAGTATACTTAATTCGCAGACCAGTTCTTGTACCAGCATCATTGTCCATTTTGAAACATGCACTAAATGAAAAGCTGTAAAATTTGGAGACATTTAGTCGACTGATTCATTGACTGTCATCGTAGAATCTTAGTCTTTGAAACTTTCAGTAAAAAAAGAATATCTTAAGTGATAAGATAAGCCATGCTGAACACTAAATACTAAATTCTTGCATTACAAAATTATCACAATAACAAGGCTTAAACGTTCAGTAATTTTTACAATTTCTACACAATAAAATATTAACAAATTTCCTCTTCCACTGTTATGTTCAGAATTACTGTACTCTGCTTGCTTATGCATATCAACACTAAAATTTAATTTTATAACTGACCTGAAGGAAAGGAAAACGAACATGACAAAATTATATATTTACAGTACAGTAATAAAAATTGTAGAATTAAACTAAAGGTGATGTGGAGATTTTTTAAAATGGCGAAAGCTTTAAAATTCTGCAATTTGAAACAAATTTAATCATAATAACTACATTGAGAAATTATAACATTACTGCAATGTAGGCTAGACTTACACTAGAGAAGGAGTTCAACAACTACACTGATTGAGACTCAGAAATAAAGTGATTAATAGTCTAAAATTATTTTTCCAAATGTTTTCTTTACTATTATTCTATAAATCTATGCACTTTTGCTGTGGTGCTGAGTAGTTACTAATACCATTTGGTTTGCGAGGCAATTGTTATTTCAAATTTTGGGTCAGCCAAAAATATTTGGGAGCCACTGTACTAAGAAAAGGACCTAAGTTTGCATCCTTTTTTTTATCTATAATTATGATGTGCACAACCACAAATTACCACAGACAGTACTTTTTTTTTTTATTATTATTAAGACATCGGCCGTTTCCCACCAAGGCGGGGTGGCTCGAAAAAGAAAAACTTTCATCATTCACTCCATCACTGTCTTGCCAGTGATTTAATGCTTCTGCATGAATTTAGTAATAATTATTATAATTCGTAGTTTACAAAGCAACTTGAGAATAACGAAATCCAAAATTATTACTGTTACCATGTTTCGTGTGCAAAAACGTCCTCTGCACAGCCTTTCTTACTGGGATCAATATTTTGAAGTTGTCCTTTTGATTGTACCTGAGTCTGAATATCAATTATTGGCCGAGCTCTGGAGAGAAAAAAATATTACCTTATCAAATGTTTCTCTCGTGGAATATTAATAGCAGTGCAAAATTGGAATTTAATTTTTTGAATATGAAAATCTTACTAAAATTTTGAGACTATATAATATACAAAAGAATTACAGATTTTTATATATTATTTTATCTGGTTATGTATACCTGTGGCTCACTTGGTAGTGGCCTCACCTCACACACTGAGGAACCAGGGTTCGATCCTCGAAATGTTGGGCATGTTTCCTTACACCTGCTGTCCCTGTTCACCTAGCAGTAAGTAAGTATCTGGGTATTAGGTAACTGTTGTGGGTTGCATCCTGGGGGAGAGGAGTAAAGTGTATGGTTAATGTGTTGGGGGAGCTTGAGTGTGCTTATTTACCTGAAGATTATCTGAAAATTATTTTGAGGGTCATGGCCCCAGGTGCTCAGTCCAAAACCAGACCTCCTAGTTGATGGCCTGATAACAGATTATTGGTGCTAGCCACAGAGTCCAATGTATGAACCACAGCCTGGCTAATAATGAAATAACTTTAGGAACATATAAAATTCTCTTCTGAAAACAGTTAGTAAATTCCCTTATAAATGACTGGAGGGCATTGAAAAGTTTGACCACTTTAAACCTACTGTGTTATCTCTTAGCATACTTGGTGTACCCCTGCTGTTCATTCTGGGTAGTTTACACTATCTGCCAAGCCTCTTGCTTTAGTAAGGGGTGATTTCAGTGTGTGGATTTGGAACCAATCCCTCCAGAAGTTGCCAGGTGTGAATTATAATGTATATTTCCTCACTTTTGATCTAAGAACTATAGCTTGAAGGACTTCAAGCTTTTTCAGTAACTTAGGTGCTTGACTAAATTTATGCGGGAAATAAAGTTTGTGTATGCTGGGATCAAGACAGCTCCTGACAGTGTGTGTATGGGGTACGTGTGTATATATATATATATATATATAATTTTTTTTAACACATTGGCTGTCTCCCACCAAAGGGTGACCCAAAAAGAAACAAAAACCCAAAAAAGAAACAAAACACTTTCATTATCATTTACCACTTTCACCATCACTCATACATAATCATACATAATCACAGGTGAGTACAACTAGGTGAGTACTGTCTTTGCAGAGGCGCCCAGATATGACAGTTTAGATAGCCACTCCAAACTGCCAATATCCCAAGCCCCTCCTTTAGAGTGCAGGCACTGTACTTCCAATTTCCAGGACACAAGTCTGGCTAACCCGTTTCCCTGAATACCTTCATAAAATATTACCCTGCTCACACTCCAACAGCTCGTCAGGTCCCAAAAACCATTCGTCTCCATTCACTCCTGTCTAACACACTCACACACACTTGTGTAAAAGAGAGATGGTGTGTACATAACTGTATGTAATGGGAGGTGGTGCATACAACTGTACATAAGGGGGACTTGGTGTGTGTAAATAGAGGGAACTAGAAGTGTAGTTAATGTCAGGGAAGCTAGCTAATAATGTGTTCAAGAGATCAGATATAGCTTGGAGTACAATGGGATAAGTGAAGAAACTGAGGAGTAGGTGAAGAAACAAAGAGAGGTAGGTGAAGAAACAAAGCGAGGTAGGTGAAGAAACAAAGAGAGGTAGGTGAAGAAACAAAGAGAGGTAGGTGAAGAAACAAGGAGGGGTAGGTGAAGAAGGGAGGGGTGGGTGAAGAAGGAAAGAGGGGCAGGTGAAGAAGGAAGGAGAGGCAGGGAAGGCTTGGTTCTTTATGACTAAGGTCTTCCGAGTGCCACTAGGAAAATTAAATTATGAAAAACTGGTAAGTAGGTACTAACCAGCAAATAAACAATAATACCTGATCAAAAGAACTCTGTCACTGCAGAAAGATGATGTGAGCAAATCAGGATAACCATTGTTATCTAGGTCCATACCACCACTCAAGGCATAACCAAATGCATCATAAGGCTTTCCAGGCATGTCCTCAGCATGAATAACCTAGAAGGAAAAAAATAGTGAATTTATATAACACTTAGAATACTTTTATTGCTTTTAACAATTTCCCACCAACACAGTGACTCAAAGAAAACACACTCACCATTATTCACTCCCTAGCTTCCATTCCAGAAGGTCACAAATATTACTGTCCAATAATGACTCAACAAACCACAACATTTCTATCTTCTAAAATGCATGCATTGTATTTCCTGTCTCTAAAGTTCAAGTCCAACTCACTGGTTTCCTGAATCCCTGTTGTAAGTATTGCCATACTCACAATTGAATAGTTTGTCAAATACCAAAAACCCTTTTCTCCATGCTACTGTAACATATAACAATGTGGATGCTTAAGACCCAATCTGTTAATATCTCTTTTACTCCATCCTCCAAAAAATTTCTCACACATTCCCTATACTACCTTCATCCATCCACCCCAGAATCACACACACTTTTAATCACCCTATCCCAGCCCAGTCTTTCTACTTGAGTATCTCAATAACCCCTTCTCCTAATCTCTTTAAATTAAAATTAAAATTTCATGATATGTAGTAACAGTGGAATTCAGCCAAAAAGCACACTATGTAGATTTAACCTAGGATCACCCAAAATAGTCAAACAATGTGACTTATTTCTATGTTTCAATGAGAATTACACCTTGAAACAATTATATCATAATATTTCCTTGTACATATATGTTTTTATAGTGGTCTTGAAGGCACACAAGTGTTTTGGACACACAGAAATTACATTATGTTTATATAAACCAGGATATTCCCTTGAACCTAAATATAATAATATTTAACCCAGGATGACCTAAGAAAGTCATATAATGTTATTTATTTCCATGTTTTGATAAGCATTACACCTTGAAACAATTGTAATATTATCAGTAATTCTTGTGCAGAGTTAAAAGACCAAAACAGTAAAAAAAAATATATATAAAAAAAAAAAAAATATTTGCACCAATTTACACTGTATATTCCAAGGGAAGCAATGTTTTACTATGCATTTCCCCATGTCTTAAGTACAATAGTAACAATAAAAATAAATAATTTTTTTTTTCAACACGTCAGTCATCTCCCACCGAGGCAGGGTGACCCAAAAAGAAAGAAAATCCCCAAAAAGAAAATACTTTCATCATCATTCAACACTTTCACCTCACTCATACATAATCACTGTCTTTGCAGAGTCGCTCAGATATGATAGTTTAGAAGTCCTTCCAAACCTTTGAAGAGTTTCGAGAGTTTCTCTACTCTCTGAGCCCGGCCATGGACCAGGCTCGTCTGGTGCTTGCCTGGTCAACCAGGCTGTTGCTGCTGGAGGCCCGCTGCCCCACATATCAGCAACAGCCTGGATGACCAGGCAAGCACCAGACGAGCCTGGCCCATGGCTAGGCTCAGAGAGTAGAGAAACTCTCGAAACTCTTCAAAGGTATTTCAAAGGTATAAGTTTGGAAGGACTTCTAAACTATCATATCTGAGTGACTCTGCAAAGACAGTGATTATGTATGAGTGAGGTGAAAGTGTTGAATGATGCCAATATCCCAAACCCCTCCTTTAAAGTGCAGGCATTGTACTTCCCATTTCCAGGGAAGGACTCAAGTCCAGCTAACCGGTTTCCCTGAATCCCTTCACAAAATATTACCCTGCTCACACTCCAACAGCTTGTCAGGCCCCAAAAACCATTCGTCTCCATTCACTCCTATCTAACACACTCACACATGCTTGCTGGAAGTCCAAGCCCCTCGCCCACAAAACCTCCTGTACCCCCTCCCTCCAACCTTTTCGAGGACGACCCCTACTTTGCCTTCCTTTCCCTACAGTTTATATGAAATCATACAATGGAAGGCCCAAAAGAAAGCCACTAATTATGCAATGCAATTCAAGCAACTAAAGTAACAGTATCTAATGTCATAAGAAACTAGTGTGAATCATGTTAGACATTAAAAACAATAAAAAAATTGAAAAATAATCATAATTTGGCATCAATATATTGTAATATGTAAATATTGCTGTAATGTGTACCCTGATGTTTCCAACATGAAATATTTTTTTGCCATCTTCAACATACCATAAAACCATAAGTTTTCATCCAATTCTGTTCCTTTTTTTTTGTTTCATTCTACTTTGAAAATACACACCTTCAAACAGTAAGAAAACGAATTTGTTTTCAAACTCTTGGCGCGCACACACAGATTTAATTTCTGAGCATGCCACAGTTAAAGGGTTGAAATATGTACATCAAATTTAGCCATTTGTCCAAAATGACTTAACATATTTAACATAATTACAGTCAAACCATTCCAACATTCTAGACGGACAGTCCAGTTGTTATGAATTTAAGCCATTGAAGAGGTAGTGTTTGTATCTAAACATGGTTAAAGAAATTTCTATAGGACAGCCATTTCCCCACCAACTAGTAAAATAAAACCAAATTCTGTAATAATAAATGGTAAAAATAGGGGGTTACAATTAAACTATTTCATTCTATCTATTTATGGATAAAAAAAACTTTACCTGCCTTCTCAACTTTGCCTGATTCCACAATGAAGAAAAAAATGTGCTGCAAACATATAACAAGTAAAATATTCTTGGCAATAAATTTTTTTTATAATACTACAAGTAAATATATACAGTGGACCCCTGAGTTACGAGCACCCCGGAAATCGTACAATTATGTAAGTATAATATTGTAAGTGCTTTTGTAAGTGTATTTTTGGGGGTCTGAAATGGACTAACCTACTTGACATTATTTCTTAAGGGAGTAAATTCGTTCAGTAATGGCACTTGAGCAGGCTTCTGGAATGAATTTTGCTCGTTACTCGGGGGTCCACTGTATACTATAGTAGTAAATCAAATTGAACAATAAACATGGTACCTGTACTGGTTCCTTGATCAGCCCATTATTAGATCCTAAGAATATGTAAATGGCTCCACGGCCCTCATAGGGAGCTCCAATGGCAACATCTAAAAAGCCATCACGATTCAAGTCGCCAAGAGACGTCATGGAAAAACCAAATCGACTTTCCCCTGGAGCACCTGATACAAAGAAGACAGAACCATAGTTAAAATACAAATTAAATGACACTTTTCAGAAATGTACAAGTAACCAATTCGTATAAGCTTTTGTTTAGGGGACCCTGACTTAAAAATTTATTCAATATTTTAAAAGCAAAGAAATTTCTTGTATTTACTTAGCTATTTAGCAATACAATGTGTATTTTGCCGAATTTAAGCATAGAGTGTTAATAAAATATAATGATTTGATCATTTTAAAATAAAATTAAATTGTATTTAAAGTTGAATAAACTTTTCAACATGCAGTATGTATGAAATAAATAAATCATTCGAATAAAGGTATACATATTACAGTTCTATACATTTAATTTGTAGTTAATGATATTTTTATACAGTATTCTAAAAACAGGCATCTAGACAACATAATTATTTTTTTAAGTAATTACTGGTAACTAGATTTTTTAAGAAAGTAATGTCTCATGCTTATATAGTACAGTTTTGAGATATTTTCATTACTAGAATTTCTAACCAGCTACACTACAGGTGCACATATATTCCATATCATGAAATTTTGTATACAAATAGGCATAACCTTACAGTACTACAATACTGTAGATGTCTAAAAGAGTATCATCATAATCAATAGAAAACTAAGAAGAGCAAAGACACAGATTGTAAGAAAATCTCATATTAGTTTTACTACATTATGCATTATACAGATATTTTTGCTCTTGACATGTACCATGAGTGAATTCCACAAAAATAAAATACTACACCAATAACTCTCTTGTTATATCTGGCTTCACCTTGATTATCCGAAGGAAGTGCCCTGGTAATCTTGTCGTATGCAAGACCTAGACCTTGGATAAGAAAGCAGCATGTATGTACATAACTTTATTTACACACAATATGATTTTCCCTATACTTTAGTACACAACTTTTGTGTGACAAAGCAGTAGTTCTAGAACTATAAGCCTCTGAAAATTAAGAAATTATATATAGTACTCTATTTATGTTTGTCTTATCTATGTTAGCAGTATTAAGTAAATTTTATGTTAAGTTGCTTTGTTAGTTCTGGTGCAAATTAAAATGCCATATTTATTATCATGAATATATCTTCCAATTCAAAATTCAAATTTTAGAAAGAATTTAATTTAAAGAAAACTTGACTTGTTTGACCACTCTAGCTAGGCTACCATGTGTATTTATTACCCCATTTTGAAGCATGAAAAACAGAAAATTTTGTATAAGAATCAACAAAACCACTACAACCTATGTGTTATCTCCCCAACAACCAGTTTTAGGATTTCCCATGTATTTTTAGCTTAGTTGACCCACTTCCACCCTTCATTTTCTATGACTGCATCTATGAATGCTCATTCAAACAACCTGAATTGCAACAGTTGACAAAGAAGGTGGCAATCTTCATGGTTCGTCAAATCTTAAACAGAAATGTATTTTCCATTCTTCTAAAAGTAATATGTATTCTGTATATTCTGCATAATTTCTGATGAATTACCAGTTAAGCTGAGCATGAACAGGAACTGTCAAGAATAATCTGAATAGAGAGAATGTACTACTTATATAGGATCCATTGTTGTAGGTCCTAAATGAATAGGATAGGAGAGGGATTGAAAAATATAGTATTTCCTTCCTGCTATGCAGAGAAAGTTCTGAGCATTGCATGCAAGTCCTCTCATACTCAACTTCCAAGTTCAGCCACTCAAACATACTTGCTTACTCAAAAATAAATAAATTTCTTATATACCTGTGGAATCCAAAAATGTCAACTTATGGGAGTGCTTCCTTTTGTGTTTTACAAAATACAGGCGCAGCGCTGAATGACCCTAATGGGTTTAGCATTTCTTTTTTATTGTAATGACAAGAAAGTACAGGCAGGCCCCGCTTTACAACACTTCGCTTTACAGCATTTCACTAATGCAGCGGTTTTCAATTATACCCATTCTTCATTTATTCAGACTTCCTACAATAAATGTCTTCACCACTCACTATATGCTAAGGACAAAATTATTTTAAGATAAGTAATGAGTATACTGTACGTATATGCATTTTTAGACCTAGCTCTATTGCTCATTTAATATATGATAGTGTAAACTTGTTATCAGGCTTTTATATGCATCTGAAAGTGAAGAGAGGCTATGTTTCACTTTACAGTGATTTTTGTTTTACAGCAGTAGCCTGGAACCTAACCTGCTGTATAAGCGGGGCCCACCTGCACCATTGGTTAGGAAACTATGATGGCTTTAACTTCTCTTCCCAATGTATCCAAGTCAGTTAGTCACATGCCAAGCTATGGGAAGATTCACACCGATTCTATGGGTGTCCGATCTGGCATAATCTGAATCACAAAAATAACAGGTACTTGTACTTTTAGTCATGGTGTGAAATGGCCTATACTAGCAACACAAACAAAAATGAGTATAACACCTAAATGACTAGCCAGAGCCATTTAAATAATTCTCTATTATTATTATTATTATTATTAAAATCAAAAGGAAGTGCTAAATAATTCCCTAAGTTCTCACACTGTTGCAACCATATTATGTGACCGGTTTCTTTCAGTGCTTGCGCACGGATGTTTAAGCATGCTGAATGTGAAAATAAGGGGCTCTGGTGGTCTGGTGGCTAAAGCTCTCGCTTCAGACGGCGAGGGCCTGGGTTCGATTCCCAGCCAGGGCAGAAACATTGGGCGTGTTTCTTTACACCTGTTGTCTATGTTCCCCATCAGTAAAATGGGTACCTGGGTGTTAGTCGACTGGTGTGAGTCGCATCCTAGGACACTGACCTAATCTGCCCGAAATGCTCAGCATAACAAGGGACTTTCTATATAGTAGTATGTCACTGATGTCAGCTAGACCTGTATACCATGTACATGTACTTGTAGTAAATAAAGATATTATTAATTATTATTATTATTATTATTATTATTATTATTATTATTATAGAATGATTGGGAATAATGCAATGTTCAAGAATTTTGTAACTAACACAAAGTGGAAATGTCTACCCCATATTCTCAGAATGTGCTCATGAAAACTGACCACAATCATCAGGGTTCTCCACTACATGTGTTACAGTACAGTACTATACTATACCATGCAATTTACTTATTCCAGTTGCAACTGCTTCCTCCGATGAAAAACACTGGCATTTGTATTTATCTTTTAAAGAATTAAAAGCTTCTCTCTCTACCTATGTTTCAATGAACCATAAAGATTGACACTTAGTCATGCAACCTGCTACAACTCAGGAGGTACAAATTAGTTCTAAGCCACAGGGACATTGCAAAACGACATAGAAATTGGGAATCCATTTAGAAAATAGAAGGAAAATGAAGCAAGAGTGAGTTAAAAGTGGTTGGAAGGTCTGAAAAGGAAAGTTTGGGAGGTGAAGCTGACAGCTCGTGATTTCCGAGTGATTCATCAAAACATCTAAAAAAAAACAATTCTTCAAATCAGTAATTCAGCATCCTTTTCGGAAATAAGGTTGATGTTTAAACATGTATTTACTGTACTTATGCTTATTGTGAATAAGAAAACAATTTTATGAAAAAATGAAGAAAAATTAAGCAAAATAGTACATATGTTTTGATGCAAAAAACTAGTACAGTGGACCCCCAGTGTTCGTGATTTATTCGTTCCAGAATGCTGTTCAAGTGCTGTTACCAAACAAATTTGTTCACATAAGGAATAATGTAAATTAGACTAGTCCTTTTACACCCCCAAATATACACTTACAAAAGCACTTACAAAAATACATTTACATAATTGTTTGAGTTTGGAGCATCACGAACACCGGGGGTCCACTGTATAACATAAAGAGTATATATGCACTTATTGCTTTGAAAAGTATGCACAACAATTAAGTAGGAGTGTGGAATCTACAGGAATAAATAGAACGCCACCAAGTGCAGATTCCTTGGATCAAGAGCCTCTTACTAGCATTAAGGCAACTTCTTTAAGCGTCCTTTTTATAACAGTTACTTGCCAAGGATTTAATACAATTTTCTAAATAGATATGAACTTTCTAATTTTACTTTATGGACATTTCTCATATTCTGTTTGCAATTTAAAAAATCTAGCATCCTCTGGGCTCTCGTTATACTTACCTTGACCAGAATACATTGTGTATTTTTATGTTAATCATTAATGAATAGAAATTAAGTGGCAAAAAAGAACTCAAGATTATTTAGGAGACAAACCTTCAATCTTTGTATAAGGATGATTGTGAACAAAACCTCCATCATTATTCATATAAACATATACAGCTCCACTGGAAGTGCTAGTGTAGTAGAAAGGAGCGCTGACAATAAGGTCATCACGTCTGAAATTATAACAATTATATACATTGTATTTTTCAGTTACATATTATTATTATTATTATTATTACTGTTATTGTTAAATATTCATAGGGGAATTGCCAAGCCTGTTAAGAGTCAAACAGTGCTTGGGGAATGAGAGGAAAGCAGGCTTTATCCAAGAAAGGGTAGAATTACTCTAATTCCTTGGATTAATAGCCCTTCACCAGCATCAAGGCTGGTGAAGGGCTAATGAGATATAATAGTAAATGTAAAATTTCTAATCAGAAACAGATAAGAAAGTAAAAAAAAAAATATATAAAATTTTATTAATATTATTAAACTTAATTAAATGTAGAGTACGTAAATGCGTGCATTACTACTGACCTATCTCCATTAATATCCAAAGCAAGAACTTCAAATCCATAACTTGAAGCAAACATTTCCCCATTTAGTATCAAGTCTACTCGCAAGAGACTCACACCAATCTTTTCCCGGGTAAAAAACACAACTTCACCAGTTCCATTAGCCCTTGGTGCACCACCGACATACGACATGTAATTACCAAAGAAGCGCCCTGCTGTCACCGAGTACCCTGAAAGAGCAAATTACTGCAATTAAACTGAAGAAATGAAAAATAGTATATTCTGGTAATTGTTTTTCATAGACTCAATGGTGATGTCAAGCTGTGCATACAATGTTAGTATGAATATTTTAAAATTAATTTTTTATTTTTTTTTATTAACACATCGGCCGCTTCCCACCAAGGCAGGGTGGCCCGAAAAATTAAAACTTCCATCATCATTCACTCCATCACTGTCATGCCAGAGGTGTGCTTACACTACAGTTATAAAACTGCAACATTAACACCCCTCCTTCAGAGTGCAGGCATTGTAATTCCCATCTCCAGGACTCAAGTCCGGCCTGCCGGTTTCCCTGAATCCCTTCATGAATGTTACCTTGTTCACACTCCAACAGCACATAAAGTCCTAAAAACCATTTGTCTCCATTCGCTATCTAACACGCTCACACATGATTGCTGAAATCTAAGCCCCTTGCACACACAACCTCTTTTACCCCCTCCCTCCAACCTTTCCTAGGCTGACCCTTACCCCGCTTCCCCTCCACTACAGATTTATACACTCTCGAAGAGTATAAATAAAAATTATAAAACAAGATTTTTTTTTTTTAACACACTGTCTGTCTCCCACAAAGGCAGGGTGACGCAAAAAAGAAGAAAGCTATAAAGTTTTTCTTCTTTTTACATTGAGTAATTAATACAGAAGGGGTCACTAGCCCCTTGCTCCCTTAAAAAAAAAAAAAAAAAAAATATAATCAATAAAAATGTTTTTTGTATTTTTAGATTCAAGAAGCTGCATATTCTTTCTTAAGATTGCATCTCGTATACGAGTTTTCTTCATAGCGTAAAAAATGTAAAGGTTAAACAGTATATGCATTTTAGTTATTAAACACTGGAAAACATTCAACACCTGGCAAAAACTTTGACACACTGTACTTTAAAGTCACACTACTGTGCCTTCCACTGAGAAAGAAGATATGAATTGGAAGTATGCTTTGTCAACCCTGGACATTTGAGAAACAAGAAAAGAAGAAAGATAAAGAATGGAAAAGCAATATTAACTGTAAGGTTTATATAAAGTGGGCAAATTTTTCAAATTTATATTTTTTTTTTTTTTATTATTAACACATCGGCCGATTCCCACCAAGGCAGGGTGGCCCGAAAAAGAAAAACTTTCATCATCATTCACTCCATCACTGTCTTGCCAGAGGCGTGCTTTACACTACAGTTATAAAACTGCAACATTAACCCCCCTCCTTCAGAGTGCAGACACTGTACTTCCCATCTCCAGGACTCAAGTCTGGCCTGCCGGTTTCCCTGAATCCCTTCATAAATGTTACTTTGCTCACACTCCAACAGCACGTCAAGTATTAAAAACCATTTGTCTCCATTCACTCCTATCAAATACGCTCATGCATGCTTGCTGGAAATCCAAGCCCCTCGCACACAAAACCTCTTTTACCCCCTCCCTCCAACCTTTCCTAGGCCGACCCCTACCCCGCCTTCCCTCCACTACAGATTTATACACTCTCGAAGTCATTCTGTTTCGTTCCATTCTCTCTACATGTCCGAACCACCTCAACAACCCCTCCTCAGCCCTCTGGATAATAGTTTTGGTAATCCCGCACCTCCTCCTAATTTCCAAACTCCGAATTCTCTGCATTATAATAATAATAATACTAATAATAATAATTTTTAATTCATCGCAATTTTACATAGAGATTTACATAGAAGTGCAAGGAGAGCCACTGACATGCCAGGGCATAACGGGCAGCTTAATCTAAAAACTTAAAGACTATGTACATAATATTGGATAGATTGATAGGAATTTGATTTGCTTAAACATTGGGCAGATTACAATATGATGATATTTCATTTGGCAAATTATAATATGGTGACACTACATTGCAGCAAGTGTTTAGTAGGATGGTAGTTAATAGTAAAAATTGAAATTATTTTTGGGAAAATGACATTGAGTATTTTTTTAAAGTAATTTACAGAATGCTTATTTAGTTTATGGTGAGTAGGTGGTAATATTACAATGTTATAATAGTACAAATTGAGATTATCTTATAGGAAAAAAATACTAAGCATTTTTGAAAGTAATATTATCATACATAATAATAATAAAAATGGAATTATCTTATAGGAGAAATAACAATGAGTATTTTTTTATTATGAGTATTTAGGTAAGGGTGAGTAGGTGGTTTTTGAGAAGAGTCTTAAAATGATTCTCAGACAAGGTTATTTTTGTATTTTCTGGTAATGAGTTCCAGAATCTGGGGCCCTTTATGTGCATTGAATTTTTACATAGGTTGCTATGGACGCGGGGTACATCGGGGTACATATATTCACACCACACATTGACCTCAGACATGACATCTCCACTGCCTCCAGCCGCCTTCTCATTGCAACAGTCATCACCCATGCTTCACACCCATATAAGAGTGTTGGTATAACTATACTCTCATACATTCCCCTCTTTACTTCCATGGACAAAGTTCTTTGTCTCCACAGACTCTGAAGTGCACCACTCACCCTTTTCCCCTCATCAATTCTATGATTCACCTCATCCTTCATAGACCCATCTGCTGACATGTTCACTCCCAAATATCTGAATACATTCACCTCCTCCATACTCTCTCCCTCCAATCTGATATCAAATCTTTTGTCACCTAATCTTTTTGTTATCCTCATCACCTTACTCTTACCTATATTCACTTTCAATTTTCTTCTTTTACATACCCTACCAAATTCATCCACCAACCTCTGCAACTTCTCTTCAGAATCTCCCAAAAGCAGTGTCATCAGCAAAAAGCAACTGTGACAACTCCCACTTTGTATTTGATTCTTTGTCTTTCAACCCCACCCCTCTTGCCAAGACCCTCGCATTCACTTCTCTTACAACCCCATCTATAAATATATTGAACAACCACGGTGACATCACACATCCTTGTCTAAGGCCTACTTTTACTGGGAAATAATCTCCCTCTCTCCTACACACTCTAACCTGAGCCTCACTATCCTCATAAAAGCTCTTCACTGCTTTCAGTAACCTACCTCCTATTCCATACACCTGCAACATCTGCCACATTGCCCCCCTATCCACCCTATCATACGCCTTTTCCAAATCCATAAATGCCACAAAAACCTATTTACCCTTATCTAAATACTGTTCACCTATGTGTTTCACTGTAAACACTTGGTCTACACACCCCCTACCTTTCCTAAAGCCCCCTTGTTCATCTGCTATCCTGCTTTCTGTCTTACTCTTAATTCTTTCAATAATAACTCTACCATACACTTTACCTGGTGTACTCAACAGACTTATTCCCCTATAATTTTTGCACTCTCTTTTGTCCCCTTTGCCTTTATACAAAGGAACAATACACACTCTCTGCCAGTCCCTAGGTACCTTACCTTCTTCCATACATTTATTAAATAATAGCACCAACCACTCCAAAACTATATCCCTGCCTGCCTTTAACATTTCTATCTTTATCCCATCAATCCCAGCTGCCTTACCCCCTTTCATTCTACCCACTGCCTCACGAACTTCCCCACACTCACAACTGTCTCTTCCACATATTAATCAGCATAACTACATCCAGTTCTGTTATAGGAATATGAGGTCACAGTTCTTTGTAATGATTTAAATTCTTTCTGAATAGTGTTTCAAATCAACTTGATTTTAGTTTTAAACAAAAATGCAGTTATTCATTGTTATGCAGAGTATTGCTACAGTAATAAAAATTTGAAGTATGTATCAAATACAGTGGACCCCTGGTGTTCGTCCTGCTCCAAACTCGCCCTTTTATTTAAGTGTATTTTTTTAAATGCTTTTGTAAGTGTATTTTTGGGGGTCTAAAAGGACTAGTCTACTTTACATTATTCCTTATGGGAATAAATTCGTTTGGTAATGGCACTTGAACAGCATTCTGGAACGAAAAAATCACAAAAACCGGGGGTCCACTGTATTACAAAAATTGGCTTCTGTCAAATATCACTTACTTATTCAATTGTAATTGGATTTGCATATTTTATGTACTAATTCGATTTGCATTTTTGTGAATGGTTGTTTACATGGCATAAAGATTCAAATATAACTACATACCTAAGTAACTATACTTGTCCACCGGAGACTCATTTTCAGTAACCGGGCCAAAATACTGAGTTTTATCCTTGAGCAAAAAGTCATCGGAGATATTAGAAGTGTGGACTGTTCCACGCCAGGTGTATGGTCCAGGCACCCCAAGTACTGCTTCATCATCCAACAGTAAACCACTGGTGCCAGCTTGACAAAAACCAAATTGCTGGTGACCTCTGAAAAAAAATAACATGGACTAGTAAAATATAAGTTAATCCTACAAGAAAAATATAAATGAGCAAACAATATAAAAGCCTGAAATGAAGTTTAGGACTTGTCTACAAGGTCAGTCTTTGTTCATTATTTGCCTCTGATTATTATTATTATTATCATTATTATTATTCTTAGTTTTTTAACACGTCGGCCGTCTCCCACTGAGGCAGGGTGACCCAAAAAAGAAAGAAACACTTTCACCATCATTCACACATAATCAGTCTTTGCAGAGGAGCTCAGATACAACAGTTTAGATGTCACTCTAAACAACCAATATCCGAAACCCCTCCTTTAAAGTGCAGGGATTTTACTTTTCACCTTCAGGACTCAAGTCCAGCTAACCGGTTTCCCTGAATCCATTCACAAAATATTACCCTGCTCACACCCCAACAGTTTGTCAGGTCCCAAAAACCACATGTCTCCATTCATTCCTACCTAACATGTTCATACATGCATGCTGCATGTCCAGGCCCCTTGCACACAAAACCTCTTTTCTCTGATTACAGTGGTACCTCGAGTTACGATGGTCCCCAAAATCACCCTTTTATGTAAGTTTATTTTTTTAAATGCTTTTGTAAGTATATTTTTGGGGGTGTAAAAGGACTAGTCTATTTTACATTATTCCTTATGGGGATAAATTCGTTTGGTAATGGCACTTGAACAGCATTCTCGAACGAAAAAATATCGTAACTCGAGGTACCACTGTATAATCAGAATAAAATTGACTTCTTAAGGACCCAAAGACTTCACAAGAGTATATACTATTCAGTGTTAATGAGTTACAAACAAACCCCTGGCTGTCTTCAAGCAGGCACTGGACAGGCACCTCAAGTCGGTACCTGATCAGCCAGGCTGTGGTTCATACGTTGGACTGCATGCGGCCAGCAGTAACAGCCTGGTTGATCAGGCTCTGGTCCAACAGGAGGCCTGGTCACAGACCGGGCTGCGGGGGTGTTGACCCCTGGAATTCTCTCCAGGTAGACTCCAGGTAATATATTTAAATTACGGTGATCAATGCTGTATGACCCTTCTGGGTTTAGCGATTAGTTATGATAATAATAAAGTACAGTGAGCTTCATAACAATACAGCAGCATTAACCCTCTTTTATGTGGCTTATTTACCAATACTGAGGGCAGGCGCTGGTTGATGTTTATACAGATATTGTACCAGCTGTATCCCACTGAGGCAGGGTGACCTAAAAAGAAAAATGCAAGTTTCTCTTTTTAAATTTAGTAATTTATACAGGAGAAGGGGTTACTAGCCATGATCACCCAACAAAGTGACTATCAGTTAAGAGTCAGGGGCAAGAGGCACCTGGAGTTGCTTCCGTAGGTCACCACCTCCGTCGCCCGGTTCCAGACCAGGCACAGAAAAAAGACAATTCCAGAGAGGAACTTTGTTGAGACATTTCACCTGTGTAACAGGCTTCTTCAGTCAATACACAAGCAAGTGTGTGTGTGTATGTGTGCACTCGCCTAGTTGTGGTTGCAGGGGTCGATTCATAGCTCCTGGTCCCGACTCTTCACTGGGCGCTACTGGGTCACTCTCCCTGCGCCATGAGCTTTATCATACCTTTTCTTAAAGCTATGAATGGATCCTGCCTCCACTACATCGCTTCCCAAACTATCCCACTTCCTGACCACTCTGTGACTGAAGAAATACTTCCTAACATCCCTGTGATTCATCTGAGTCTTCAACTTCCAACTGTGTCCCCTTGTTGCTGTGTCTCATCTCTGGAACATTCTGTCTTTGTCCACCTTGTCAATTCCTCTCAGTATTTTATATGTCGTTATCATGTCCCCCCTATCTCTCCTGTCCTCCAGTGTCGTCAGGTCGATTTCCCTTAACCTCTCCTCATAGGTCATACCCCTT
The DNA here is from genome assembly GCA_009830355.1 of Cherax destructor. NCBI lineage: Eukaryota > Metazoa > Arthropoda > Malacostraca > Decapoda > Parastacidae > Cherax > Cherax destructor. Next base: position 28,806 of record WNWK01001644.1, on the reverse strand, counting down.
AGCTCTGGGACTAGTCTTGTTGCAAACCTTTGCACTTTCTCTAGTTTCTTTACGTGCTTGGCTAAGTGTGGGTTCCAAACTGGTGCTGCATACTCCAATATTGGCCTAACATACACAGTGTACAGGGTCCTGAATGATTCCTTATTAAGATGTCGGAATGCTGTTCTTAGGTTTGCTAGGCTCCCGTTTGCTGCAGCAGTTATTTGGTTGATGTGCACCTCAGGAGATGTGCCTGGTGTTATACTCACCCCAAGAACTTTTTCCTTGAGTGAGGTTTGTAGTCTCTGTCCCCCTAGACTGTACTCCGTCTGCGGTCTTCTTTGCCCTTCCCAAATCTTCATGACTTTGCACTTGGTGGGGTTGAACTCCAGGAGCCAATTGCTGGACCAGGCTTGCAGCCCGTTCAGATCCCTTTGTAGCTCTGCCTGGTCCTCGTCCGATTGAATTCTTCTCATCAACTTCACATCATCAGAAAACAGGGACACTTCGGAATCTATTGCTATTCCTGTGTGTGTGTTTGTGAGTGTACTCACCTATTTATTTTGCTTGGGTCGATTCATAGCTCCTGGCCCCAGTGTGTACTCACCTAGTTGTGGTTGCAGGGGTCGAGTCATAGCTCCTGGCCCCGCCTCTTCACTGGTCGCTACTGGGTCACTCTCCCTGTGCCATGAGCTTTATCATACCTCTTCTTAAAGCTATGAATGGATCCTGCCTCCACTACATCACTTCCCAAACTATTCCTCTTCCCGACCACTCTGTTACTGAAGAAATACTTCCTAACATCCCTGTGATTCATCTGAGTCTTCAACTTCCAACTGTGTCCCCTTGTTGCTGTGTCCCATCTCTGGAACATTCTGTCTCTGTCAACCTTGTCACCTCTCAGTATTTTATATGTCGTTATCATGTCCCCCCTATTTCTCCTGTCCTCCAGTGTCGTCAGGTCGATTTCCCTTAACCTCTCCTCGTAGGACATGCCCCTTAGCTCCGGGACTAATCTTGTTGCAAACCTTTGCACTTTCTCTAGTTTCCTTACATGCTTGGTTAATTGAGGGTTCCAAACTAGCGCTGCATACTCCAATATGAGCCTAACATACAGTGTACAGGGTCCTGAATGACTCCTTATTAAGATGTCGGAATGCTGTTCTTAGGTTTGCCAGGCACCTGTATGCTGCAGCAGTTATTTGGTTGATATGCGCCTCAGGAGATGTGCCCTGTGTGTCTGCGTGCGTGTCTGTGTACGTGTATGTATGTACATATACATATATATTACAGTGGAACTCCGAGTTTCGGCAGCCCAGAGTATCAGCCGCTTCGAGTTTCAACTGCTTTTTTCGGCTAAATTTTGTCCCGAGTTTTAGCCATTGCCCCGTGTTTCAGCTGGCGTACCAGACCTGTCCGCCTGCCCACGCTTGCGCCTCCCTGCGCAGGCGTCGTGAGCCAGTCTAGCGTTGTTTATCCTTGAGTGAACATTACCCTGTGCGCTCATCCAAACATTTCACAATAAATTCATTGTGTTTAATGCTTCTTCATTAATTGTGACTGTGAAATAAGCCACCATGGGCCCAAAGAAACTTCCTAGTGGCAGTCCTGTGGCAAGAAAGTGAGGAACACCATAGAAGTAAAGAAGGAGATAGTAGAAAAATACGAGAATGGCGTACGTGTTGGGGAGCTTGCAAGGATGTACAGCAAAAACAAATCAACTATCACTTCTATCCTGGCGAAGAGAAAAGAACTCAAGGAAGCTGATGTTGCGAAAGGTGTTGACATGTTAACCAAAAATAGATCACAAGCAGTCGAAGAGGTTGAGAAGTTGTTGGTGGTGTGGATCAACAATAAACAGATAGCGGGTGATAGTGTTTCAGAGTCGATCATTTGTGAAAAGGCAAGGCAGTTGCATGCCGATCTTGTAAAGAAAATGCCTGGAACCAGTGCTCATTTTAGTGATTTTTAAGGCCAGCATAGGCTGGTTTGACATATTTAAGAAGCGTAGTGGCATACACAGTGTTGTAAGGCATGGTGAGGCAGCCAGTTCAGACAAACAGGTGGCTGAAAAATTTGTGCAGGAATTTAAGGAGTACGTAGAGACTGAAAAATTCAAACCCCAACAAGTGTTCAATTGTGACGAAACAGGCCTGTTTTGGAAGAAAATGCTAAAGAGGACCTACATTACTCAGGAGGAAAAGGCACTGCCAGGACACAAGCCTATGAAAGACAGGCTAACTCTTTTGTTCTGTAGTAATACTAGTTTGGATTTCAAAGTGAAGCCTTTACTGTTGTATCACTCTAAAAATCCCAGTGTTTTCAAGAAAAACAATGTCATCAAGAATAAATTGTATGTCTTGTGGAAAGCTAATAATAAGGCATGGGTCACGAGGCAAATTTTCAAAGAGTGGGTCCATGAAGTGTTTGGCCCCAGTGTGAAAAAATACCTCCTGGAAAATAAATTTTGAACTCAAGTGCCTCCTGGTAATGGACAATGCTCCTGCTCATCCTCCAAACTTGGTAAACCTCTTGTCTAGGGTCTTCAGTTTTATAACAGTGAAGTTCTTGCCTCCTAACACCACTCCTCTCCTCCAGCCCATGGACCAGCAGGTCATTTCTAACTTCAAAAGACTCTACACAAAAGCAGTGTTTGAATATCTACAACTGCATAAGCCTTATAGGAAAGGCTTGGCAGGGAGTGACTTCCAGGACTCTGAACTATGCTTTGAGAAATTTGTGGCCAGAATGTGTCGTCCAGAGGGATTTTGAAGGGTTTGAGGCTGACCCTGACCCTACTGATCTTCTGCCTGTTGTGGAAGGTATTGTGGCATTGGGCAAGTCCATGGGGTTGGAGGTGAGTGGCGAGAATGTGGAAGAGTTGGTGGAGGACCACAGGGAAGAGCTAACCACTGACGAGCTGCAAGAGCTTCATCTGGAACAGCATCAGACCACAGTTGAGGAACTTGCTTCACAGGAGAGGAGGAAGAGGGAGTGAGGTGCCCTTTTCAGTGCTTAAGGACGTGTGTGTGCAAAGTGGAATGAGTTGCAAAGTTTTGTGGAGAAATACCACCCTGAGCAAGCTAAAAAAAAACATCTCTACAACATGTTCAGTGACAAAACAATATCCCATTTTAGGGACATCTTAAAGAGGCGCTAGAAACAGAGCACTCTGGACAGTTATTTTGTGTGACAGGGGTCCAGTGACTCTCAAGCTGGTCCTAGTGGCATTAAAAGACAAAGAAAAGAAGTAACCCCTGATAAGGACTTGTTGCCTAAAGTCTTTATGGAAGGGGATTCCCCTTCCAAACAATAAGTGCTCCCTCACTCCTCCCTATGTTCCAGATGCCAGCAACAGTCTTCAATAAAGGTAAGTAAATGTTTATTTAAATATTTATTGATCTATTGTATTACTAATTTATTACTGTATGTATTTATGTGTTGTGTGTATGTAAAACTATAGTTATTCTTTCAAAAATGTATATTTTTTGTGAATATTTTTGTGGGTCTGGAACAAATTAATTGTATTTACATTATTTCTTATGGGAAATATTGCCTCGATTTCCGGCTGTTTTGAGTTTAGTCCTAGCTCCTGGAACGGATTACGGCTGAAACTTGGATTCCACTGTATATATAGTATGTATATATATATCTTCTTCTTTCAACAAATCAGCCGTTTCCCACTGAGGCAGGGTGACCTAAAAAGAAAGAAAAAACTTTCATCATCATTCAACACTTTCACCATCATTCATACATAATCACTATCTTTGCAGAGGTGCTCAGATATGACAGTTTAGAAGTCCCTCCAAACTGCCAATATCCCAAACCCCTCCTTTGAAGTGCAGACATTGTACTTCCCATTTCCAGGACTCAAGTTTGGGTAACTGGTTTCCCAGAATTCCTTCACAAAATATTACTCTGCTCACACTCCAACAGCTCGTTGGATCCCAAAACCCATTAGTCTCCATTCACTCCTAATACACTCACGCATGCTTGCTGGAAGTCCAAGCCCCTCCCTCCAACCTTTTCAGGGATGACCCCTACCCCACCTTCCTTTTCATGCAGATTTATATGCTCTCCAAGTCATTCTACTTGTTCCATTCTCTCTAAATGACCAAACCACCTCAACAGCCCCCTCTTCAGCCCTCTGATTAATACTTTTTCTAACTCCACATACATACATACATACACGCAAGCACGCATGCGTGTGTGCACACACACACACACACACCTGCTTGTGTAAAGACTGAAGAAGTCTGTTCCACAGGTGAAATGTCTCAACGAAGTTCCTCTCTGGAATTGTCTTTTTTTCTGTGCCTGGTATGGAACCGGGCGACGCGGGTGATGACCTCCAGGTGCCTCTTGCCCCTTGGTCATATTTACAGTAGTGCTACAGCGTATAAGGATAATTATCAGGTTTTTGTTTTCTAATGCCTTCTACTTTTTTGTGCTGCTGAAAGTATAAAACATTTCCTTCCGTTATCTTGTCAACTACAGTGGAACCTCGGTACTCAAACTTAATTTGTTCCAGAAGGCTGTTCAAGTGCCAATCTGTTCAAGTACTGAACAAATTTTTCCCATATGGAATAATGTAAATTTGATTAATCCGTTTCAGACCCCCAAAAATACACTTACAGCGACTTTGCTGTGTATTTTCGTTTTCTTGGTCTCATTCGATAGAATGAAAGATATATTACAGAAACAGAGATGATTCTGAATGGTTTACAGACTAGAAGTACCTTGAAATTGAGCTCAAAGTAGCGAAAATGTTCTATTTTTGCTGATGTTCAAGAGTAATCAAATCAGGTCACGTGTCCAATAAACGTCAACTGGTGTGTGCAATATGCTTTCACAAATGCACTGATATTATTTATACCATTTTTTCAATAATGCAGTAGTCTGCATATCAGTAAATCTTCTATTTTTTCTGTGAATAAAAATTCAAAATGGAAAGCAAGCGTAATTTATGAGGGGCCCGAAGTGGGAGGAGCTATAGGAGAGAGAGGGAAGGGCCAGCAGGAGCGTTCAGTATTTGACGAGTCGTCTTGATAGCCGGATACTAGCAGTTTCGTAAATACAATGTTGTGTAATTATGCTAATATTAGTAATAAAGGTTATCTATCTATCACATTTATTCCAACTTGATATCAGAAATGCGATAGATAACCTAGAAGCTCAATAAAGACCCTGAAATTAATAAAAGGCATACGTATTATATGGAGAGGCAGAGGTGGTGTTTACATCAGGGCAAACACACACTAACCAATTTTCTTTTTGGTTAACTGTTATCATTAATCTTCTTAGGCATCATGGCGAAGGAGCATGAAATAGTTTACAGTGAAGTTCAGCGGAGTTTTGGACTGAGTGACAGTTGTGGGGAGACTGACGCACATGTTCTGGCAGGTCGTATTTGTTTGGTCGGGTGCCGAGGAAACAGTCAACTACGGAACGATTTTTTTACCGAACAAAGTGGTCGAGTACCGAATTGTTCGAGTATGGAGCTGTTCGAGTACCGAGGTTCCACTGAACTAAAAATCTATATGAAGAATACATAAATTTAAATATACAGTGGACCCTCAATTTTCGTTCACCTCCAAACTAGAACAATTATGTAAGTGTATTTTCGTAAGTGTTTTTGTAAGTGTATTTTTGGGGGTCTGAAATGACTAATCTAATTAACATTTGTCTTTATGGGAACAAATTCGTTCGGTAACGGCACTCAAACAGCATTCTGGAAACACTATTCAACGAAAACCGAGGGTCCACTGTATACTAAAAATAAATGAGGCACTGTTTTAAATTATACATGTACTTACTCATTAACAGGTTTGCCTCGGCATGGTTCCAGATAGTCAACAACTTCAAACTGGTGTGAAAGAATGTAACACAGGCCAAAGCCCCACTGGAAGCCCTTGCCTTTGTGCATGTAGCGATGGGCACACACCTGAGCAAATAGAATGTTATAAAATAAGTACAGTACATAAATTATATATATATATATATATATATATATATATATATATATATATATATATATATATATATATATATATATATATATATATATATATATATATATATATATATATATATATATATATGGACACACACAAATAAATATATATACTGTATATATATATTAATTATTTTTTTTATTAACACATCGGCCGTTTCCCACCAAGGCAGGGTGGCCCGACAAAGAAAAACTTTCATCATCACTCCCTCCATCACTGTCTTGCCAGAGGTGTGCTTACACTACAGTTACAAAACTGCAGCATTAACACCCCTCCTTCAGAGTGCCGACACTATACTTCCCATCTCCAGGAATCAAGTCTGGCCCTCCGGTTTCCCTGAAACCCTTCATAAATGTTACCTTGCTTACACTCCAACAGCACATCAAGTCCTAAAAACCATTTGTCTCCATTCGCTCCTATCTAACACGCTCACGCACACTTGCTGGAAGTCCAAGCCCCTCGCACACAAAACCTCCTTTACCCCCTCCCTCCAACCTTTTCTAGGCCGACCCCTACCCAGCCTTCCCTCCACTACAGATTTATACACTCTCGAAGTCATTCTATTTTGATCCTTCCTCTCTACATGTCCAAACCATCTCAATAACCCCCTCCTCAGCCCTCTGGATAATAGTTTTGGTAATCCCACACCTCCTCCTAATCTCCAAACTACGGATTCTCTGCATATATATATATATATATACTATACGTATACTGTACATGTATATATACACGTATATATGAGAGAGAGAGACACCTAAGTCAAGCAAAAGGCAACAGTATAACCACATACTTACACTACATGTAAGTTGTGAAAAAAACAAAAAAGGCACAATACCGTGACTGGAACAATACACACACAACCCGCACATATAAAAAGAGAGGAGCTTACGACGACGTTTCGGTCCGACTTGGACCATTTACAAAGTCACACTAACACAAAGGACAGGTGGAAGGGGTATTTATAGGCAACAGACAGGGGAGGGCACAAGAAAGTGGTGGAGGGGTAATAATGGAGGTAGTAGTGGTGGTAGTAGTAGTAGTGGAGTCAGTCATATTCTAAGAAAGGAGCACTGCAATGAAGCTGGCGGCCCGCATAGGGTAAGGACAAGAACACAAGAGGGGGAAAAATGAAAATAAAAAGAAAGACAAATACAAGGCAAAAGAAAAGAAAGAAAACTCAGAGGAGAAAGGAGAAAGAGGAGAAGGGGGAAGAGATAGAAGGGGAAGGAATCAGGTTAAGTCACGGGTGTTCTGAAGTTTGGAGCATTTAGCAATGTAATGGGAGAGGAAAGCATCTACAGAGACAAAGCCAGGGCTAAGATTCATACAGGGAATGTTGTGTATAAGGGAGGATTCAACCAGACGGCGACTGTATAAGTTGGATGTAGGGTAGACAGTTTTAGCAGAAGACCAATCAATAGGATGACTGTGATCTCTGACATGACAGAAAAGAGCATTATTAGTGTCGGCAAGCCTAACACTATTTTTGTGCTCCCTAAGTCTGTCAGAAAGAGATCGGCCAGTTTCTCCAAAGTACTGTCTGCTGCCTATAAATACCCCTTCCACCTGTCCTTTGTGTTAGTGTGACTTTGTAAATGGTCCAAGTCAGACCGAAACGTTGTCGTAAGCTCCTCTCTTTTTATATGTGCGGGTTGTGTGTGTAAGTTGTGAAAGTCTTCAATATATAATTGCATAACATTTTACAGTAAGTACAACCTTCACGAAAAACTTACCAAAATTTTTCCACCAGGTTTCTGACTTTTAAGAGTAACACCAAGCCACTGGTCATCTTTGATCTCATCTTCTGAAGGCTCTGTTAAAGATTCGCCTGAATCTGCAAAAGGCAGGTATGTTACATAAGAGTAGCGGAGAAACGTACTGCTATGCCAAAATTCTTTCGTTCCTTCGCTGTTTTATGAAAAGGTAACCTACCTTATAGTAGGATATTCTACTGCTGAGGTAACTTCTCAGATCTGACTGGTTTAAAACTTTTATATTTACAAAAAAAGTTACAAAGCATAGTGAAAGCTCACAAGAAACTAGTCATAATGGAGACTGAATAATTATGCTCACATTATATACAAATGTATAGCACTGAAAATAAGCAAAAATTTACTGAACACTTTGCAAAAAAATACTAAAAGCTAGTACTCTATATAACAGTTTAAAAGCTAAGCTTTAAGCAATATCAATTCAATACTGACAATAATGCAGGAATATAAATTTACCAAATGACAGACCACAATCACACCACAGTGGCTGCCATCCCCAAGATTCATAACCAAGCATATCATATCATATCATAACCGGTGCACAGGCATAGCATGAAATGTTCAGAAAAATCAAATCTGAATCAGAAGGCTGACATACTTCTTGAACAAAAATATCAAAGGTCTCTGCTGAAAGTCATACTAATAATATGTATCCTTCAACATATATCTGATACTGTTGCTCAGGCTATACCAACTGATGAAGATTCATATTTCTTATACATAACATAAATACATTCCACTCTGACCAAACTGGAAAATAAACAAAGGAATGACTTAATTTTTTTTTTCTGAAAACATGATTCCTGTTATATTCCAGTCTAGCCACACATAAAAAAAAGCAACCTCCATCAGTGTCACATGTAATATGTGCAACATATGGAATTTTGGAACCCATGACAGCACCTGAACAACAAAGCATGAAATACGAACCTAAGAATATCAGGCAATACAACATACAAAAAAAAAAAAAAAAAAAAAAACTGCGAAATCAAAATATTGTTTTGCTTCTGTGGCTCTTAAAATGAAATCGAACATAATTTGTCAATAATTTTAAAACAAATAAAGCTCCTAAATACTTTTATTTTAATGTAACCCAATGCCAAAAAAATAATCTTAAGAACAACAGAAGCAAACTTGCCATAAGGTTCCATCATGCTTACAACATAGTTATTCAAAATGCAACTGAAATAAAAAGAAAACCTTAACATAACAAAAACCACTTATAAATCAGCTCTCAGCAGCCTATTCTCGAGAAGGTGATGCAACTGAAAAAGTCATACCAACATAAAAGATGATAAAACAACCAAAGTCCTGTGGGAAAGGGACAGACAAGGAAGTTTGGAAACATAGGTACATCAGTACCATGTAAAAAGAGAGAATATGGAAGATGCGAGATGATGGAGAATAGAGACGGTGGATGAAGAAGAGTTAGTGTTAGGTTTGTGATATGAGGGAGAGAGAAAAAGATGATAAGTGAACGACAAGAATTTCAGAAAGATGAGATGAGGGCAGAAGTAAAGGTGGTGAGATGGGATATATAAAAGAATGGGCAGTATGCTGGATTGTTATGTGAATACATTAATGAATAAAGAGATGCACGGAACAGAGGTGAAAGAATTGGAAAAATACTTTTTTTTTATTAGAAGATGAGATGATTCATGAAACGTGGTTAAAATTCTGATGACAAAGTTACAGGGTAAGGAAGAAAAAAAGAATACAATTCATTAAACAGTGGGTTGGAGGAGGGAAAGGGAAGGAGGAATAGGAAAAGGTGAGGAGGAACTGATGCAGGAACCATGCAAAACTCAAGAAAAATGCACAAAAAATACATGCAAAGTACTTGCAACATGTTTTTGCAGTGTTGGCCATTCAAAAAGCGCATTCAACATGACAATCTGATGAATTTTGTTAGTTAAATTCAAGTGTTTTACAAGGCTTCATATATGGTTGCTGTAAAATGTCTTGATCATTAGTATAATTATGCTCAACGGGTCTACCCTTGTTTCGTTTACAACAAAATTTTTCTGTAGTCTTTTCATTAATAAAAAAAATGCTTTACAAATATGTTAAAATATTTTCAACTACCGCAATTAAAGCACGACATTCTTCCTAAAAATAAGGTACTACAAAAACATCTTTATGTTGTGACCTTAAATTTTTAACCGGGTAAACCGGTGAGCCTGCGGAAGGCCTCAGTCATATGACCAAAAGCTCCATGGAGTAAGAGGGTCATCATAAGACTAAGACCTGCGACAAGAAACACTTGTCCTGTTTTGTGATAAATAAAATACCACCACCACCACATATTGTTTAGTATTTGCAATAGTTTGAACGTCTTCAAATCTATGAATAAGCTTACATATTTACAGTAAAAAAATTGAATTTAACAATATGTGTCCTTTGATAAAGTCTGTTCAAATTAGATGTTTCTAACTCTTTGTCATTTTGCTGTTTTTGAATACGGGGTAGGGAAAGGGAGGTATTTAAAAAACTAACGTTTGTATGTAATTATTTAAACCCCCCCCCCTCATGGGGTTTGATTCATTTTTGGTAGGGTAATAAGCATTTAACCATAAACAAATACCTATACTATTACCAAAAGCACTAGAGGTGGTATCTTCTTATATATATAAAAAAAAATTATATATATATATATATATATATATATATATATATATATATATATATATATATATATGTATATTCATTATCTGGTTATATTAATAAAATAAATATTTTTTAAATGCATGGTTAATTATAGACGCGGAATGTACTATATAATTGGAGAACACTTTGTAAAACAATGGTTCAGACGAAGATCTTCGCTATGATCTAACTGCCCAACTAACGAAAAAAATATGGTATCACAAGTCATTCTATTAAATCCATTTTAAACTGCAATATGATCTTTTCTTTATACAGGAGATAGAAAAGTAAAGAATCACTCGACATTCTATTTCTTAAAAACTGTATAATTCCTAAAATTACTGTGAGGCGCTTCTTACAATATGCATTTTTTATAGATATAACAAAGTGCTATTTATCATGCAATATTGTATAAGTCTATCTTTAAATATGATAACTGGCTGTGGCATCAGATTTATGTGAATATAAGGCACACTTTTTTTGTGATAAAATAGGTTTGCAAAATGAATTTGTGAGATTCTACATAGTTTAGTTATTTCTGTATATGGATCCATCTTGCAATGATACGTTTTAATTGCATTTATATAAAAAAAATTTATAAACTGTACTTTTATCTACACGTATTGAAATGTCCTCAGCAGAATTACCCAGGCAATAATAACACGCAAGACAAGAATAAAAATCGTAAATGCACATCCTAAATTGTACAAATAGTAAGAATATTCCTCTTTTGGCCTACTATGTCTTATTTAAGAATGGGGAAGTTTGGCTGCAGCAGGTGTACTTACAATGTTACAGGCGTAGTTATACACTGCTACAGTGTATCAGCACTGCTGCTGGCTTAGGTATACTCACATAGATGTACAAGCCCTGAAGCAAGCATGGGTACACTCCTACTAATGTATAAGAACTGTTGCAGGCGTAGGTGTACTGCATGGCAAAGAATGGCGAAACAGGGGCATGTCGCTATCAGTAAAAATTACGTTTTTTTTTTTTTCAAACGAGAAGCTAGTTTACTATGCACCTCATGTTCATCATGTCAATGGTAACGCAAAAATATAAAAGGATCACAATGGATCTAGCATATCCCACTGCGTAATTATTATCTGTGGAATCATAGTGAAGTTCCAGGAGTGATTCCGAGGCTTAGCCACGGTAGGTTAGTCAATAGGAAGCTGTGAATTGAAGGACTGAGCAAATGCGGCAATCACAAACACGATATTAGTTTCTACGAGAAAACACTTGTTTCAATCATTTGGATGCTGGTAAAATCATTTACAAAAGAAGGGTCAATGATGTGAGGAATAATGATATGGAGTGACTGTGAGTGACTGCGAACACGGCGGAGGTTAACTCAGTATCCATCAAAGTAATAGTGCTCGTTGTGGCGTAATTATATGAGGTTTACCTCCGTCGATCAACTGGATGAAATATGACAGATGTAACTTATTGGTCGTGCATGACGCGGCTGCCCCAGCAAGCAAATAGCTAGAAGGAGGGAAGATGGGAGTGGGGAAAAGAGGGTTTAATGATGCCTAAGGTGGCACTAGTATTGTTAGGGAGGGGTGGGGTGGGCAGTCAAAGGTCGTGCCTAGGCACGGTAAGGAAATACTATGTGAACATAAGGTGCTGTATGTGAGGCAAATGCGTAATGTTAAATCAATCCCAGATGGTGAAGCCACATGCTGGGCATCGAGGGCCCCGGGCGGTGGTAGTGGTGTGGTTGTGGTGGAGGATGATGGGGGTTAAACTTACAGTCAAAGTCGTAGAGCCCTGTTTCCGGATCTGTAAGAAGTAAGCAACATACATAACGTAAGACAAACATTTTTTTTTTTTTTTGAAGAGTGGATATAAATCAAACATTTAAAAGCAAACAAACATAAATTAAAAAATGTCATTTGTGTCAGAAGGTTACGTGAACACTTTCCTGATACTGCTGCTTCACTTTTCATCGCTTACATGTTGTTGATACAAGATATAACAAACCTTTAAAGTGTTAAATAAAACTGAAAAATAAATGCAGAAAGCTATGTAATGTGTCTATGTCTGTAAAACTATTATGTATTCCCGAAGGGGAACCTTAAGTGGTTGCCTATTTTTTTCCTTTTTGACCTTCCTACAAAGTTTTCTTATAACCTGAGAACCACTAATCCGAGTCTCCTAATTTTGAACACTGATGTACTATAACTAGGGAAAGGGTTCATGTAACTATTTGCACGTGTGGGTGTCCTCTGATCAATTTTATGAGACCATTCCCGGATTTGATTGCAGAATAACCTGAGAAAGCCTCGTCTGCTTGGCTTCAAACTTTCAACACTTCTGTATCTTAGAAGACTGGCATTGTTATTAGAGTGTGTGGAGCTTACAATTTACCACTTTTATTTTAAAAAGTGTAGTACTATTTTCGTGAGAAATTTTGAGTTTGCCTCTTCTGAATGACTTCAGTTTTTGGCTGATGCACCATATAGAGAGGATGGTACCCAATAAGTTTAGGCTCTGTAGATGGAAATTTATCAATTTCCTAACATAGTTAATAAACTTGGAACTGCTGAATTCCAACCAATAACTGAAGAATGCCTCTTGTAATCGGCTTCAAATTTTCAATGTTGATATTTAACTGCATCAGAAACTTATGCGGCACCCTCTTTGCATGCACTGAAGTATAGGGGGTATGCTTATGGGATACGGGGGATACCTTTCTCGAAACTCAGGTAGTTAAACTCGAGTTTCGTTTAAACTCTGAGCTGATGGCCACATATATCAAGGTATCATCATCCACCATATAACTGGTCTTAACATGCAGCTGGCCGAAAATATTAAAACATTCACTTGTCTTTAAAATAAGGACTGCATTTTTTTTTTTTAGAAAATTTTAGGACTCCAACAGTAAACAAATTATGAATTTTCCAAGGTCGTATTAAAAGAAAATTGGTGAAACGACACCCAGGCATAACCAAACGTCTGCAATATGAATATTGCAGCTAATATTGGTTGAACAATAGTGTAAACATTCTGACTTAAATTTCTCAATTTAGTTCAGTGCCTAAATCTCCTTGGCTATTAGTTTTATCCATACGGTTTCACAGGAGAACTGTTAGCCAATTACTGATTTATACTCTGAAATAAATTCTCACCGAATTTCTAAATACTTGGAAAAAAAAGTGCTATAAATTTCAGATATCGAGTTTATTATTAACAGAGAACAGCCAAAATATTTTCACAAATAGATTTGTTTTTGATCTATGAAACACTGCAAGCACACGAACTGAAGCCACAAGTATAACAGGGAATGCAATATTTTGTATTTACTACCATTTAATGCTTAGCACCATCATAAAGGCGTGACAGCAGAAGTATCAGGTGAAATGTATCCAAACGTTCAGACACAAATTTAATTTTTCGATTCATGCACAGAGAGAAATGAGCAAATGAAGAAAATCTTGTATGTAGATTTTAGTTAAGATAGTTTTGTAATAATTTATCGTGTCACTTGTAACTGGACACATATAACTGTATTTCTGTACAATTTAAATATTGTTAAGATGTCTATAGTGAGAAGAAGTTAAAGAATTTTTAATGTTACAAAAGAAAGAAAACACCAAGTTTGGTTCTCACTCCGAACATGAAATGTACTTTAAACTCTCAGCAAAACTGACTGAGATATTGGGTAAAACACAATGCAACATGCAAATCAGTGAAGGCTAGTCCAGCACCTTTAGTACGGAGTGAGAGCCGTGACCTTAACTGACATAGCTTGTCAGAGAAACAGTCATGAACAGGGAGAGTCAGAGTGCGATACAAGTCACGTGTGTGCGGGCGGGGAGATACATATATATATGTAGTGCCGTAGTAACAGCCAGTCGTATGGCCACCATCGGCGCCTCATACAGCAATAGCCGTCTCAGCCACATCCGGCAACATTTTTACAGCAGCATGCAGGTCATGATATACACTGGTGGAGCCAGGAGGGCTGTCAGTGGGCCCCAAGTTGTCAAGAGGCGGGGGGAGGGGAGGGTGCTGCGCTCGTATGCTGACTCGTAGAGACCTCTTGCATGTCTCTTGTGCTAAGTAAATAGTATTAAGTCTCAAACCTTATACTGGTAGTTGGGTATCATCAGCACCCGGATTCAAGAAAATTAAGAAGCAAGCCCTCAAGAAACTCCCTGAGAAGCTCCTTGAAGAATGCTGAATATCATTAATACATAATTGTGTGTATAATAGAAAAATGAACGCTAAAATTGTGTGGAATTTACGAGCTTTTGTGTAGGATGAACCAAATTACTAGTTGTTTGTGAATCCGGGTGTTGAGGGCAGGTGTCTCCCACACAGCTGAAGGAGTTCTGAAGTTCGTCACTAAGGCGGCCATGTCCCTGCTCACGTTACTAACATGTGTCATTACTACTCTTCACCCACTACAGTAAATACCTTCCCACAACCCCTAAAGTCCTTCACTAAACCCCAAAGCTCTGTTTGGGGCAGTTATTTTTTTCTGAAATCAATTTGCGACTCTCGTTCTGGGATGTCTCGGGATTAACTAGTAATTTTTACAAACTTGCAGCAAAAGATTTTACAAACTTTTGGCATTATATATATATATACGACTTCAACACAAGATGAATCTCCTAAATTTACCCTGAGTGCAAATAATATGATAGGACTGAAGTTTACGTTGGACACATACACAAATTAAGAAGTGCATAATAGAAACTGGAATGTAATTGTGTGAAAAACAGCAACTCTTCGTGTCGTCAATCACCATTCATGTGTCAGTGTTGAATTGCTACACTCAAATTTCCACATTACATGTTACCTGAATCATCAACTACTTTCTGTCCTAAAATACCGATATAAACTGCAATCGAACATATTACTGCACTAAGTCTGAACACTGACCCATCTCATTACAGTTAACACCTAATCCACAAATTAGAAATGAAAACTAGACGAAGTTTCGGGCTGTCCTGTACAACAATCATGATTCAGGAAGGACTGAAACGTCATGTAATTTTCAATTTTTTTTTTTTAAATTTTCCAGTCAGTATTGTGAATTATTCTATTAGGCTGAGTATTGGTGCTTAACCTGACACTAGTAGTGGATGCAGTCCCGAGCAATGTTGCCTTGGCCCGTAAAACAGTCTAAGGTAAATTACGTGTGGGCAGTCGGGCTTAGTGGCGTCCAGTAGCAGTGGCAGATTTGTCATCAGTACACATATAATATTACTAATTTCTTACATTTTAAAGAAAAAAACATGTATGCATGTGCGAAAATGGGACAAAAACTATTATCAGGCATATCGAACAATGCGCGAAATGCCATAAAATAGTCTCCCATTTTCAGTGTTTGTTTACCCAGACAAATAACACGGCAAATATATGCCCAAAAATTTACCTACTAAAACCAAATATACCGATTTACCATAGCATCTTACAGCATACTACTACTACATTTATTTAAATGTCTACGCCTGGTAAAACCAAACTAAAACGTGTTTTCTAATATGATATCACAGTTTACTGTCTATTGTTTCAGTCTAAAATAGCAAATAGTCTGCATGAATAAAAAGAGAAAATCAAGAAGACCGGTAATGAAGGACAGCGATGGGTGCAGCATGGCAAGGCTACTCACTCCTGAAGCCATCTGTCTGAACCTGCTCGCAGTCAGTAGTTTTCGTGCTGATCGGGCATTTCCACAGTGCTCCGGACCTGTTCGTCCCCGGCTGCAAGTTTTGGTCTTTAGGCGCTCCAACAAGCATCCTGCAGAGAATACATCACTTTATTATACACGTGCAGTAGTTTATAAATCTCCAACTTTAAGTATCATACAAAGGAAGTCACAATATTACAGACAACTTAACAAATCTTTATCATACAACGAAATAATTACTATAAATAATTAAAAAATATATAAGTAACATACAAAGAAATACCACCATATTATACACGCAGAGTGATTTAAAAAACACCACTACCACTACATTACACAAACAACAAAAAATAATCACCTTTAATGCAATCAGTAAAGTATGTGACTTTGCAAGAAGTAAATATTTATGGAATCAAAACACACCAAAACCAGTCAACAAAGTAATAACACAAGCCTCCATGAAAAACTCAGAACCTTACCATAACGCCCCACATATGTTTTTTATTCTCACAGCCTGACATACACAAAGGCTCTGTGCCATCCTTCACACACCTCAAGGAAGGTGTCTTGATGCCTGTGACTGTCTCTTTCCCATGCCCTGTATAACCCAAGTGAGGTTAGTGCTTCCCGCTTATAACAATACTACTACTAATAATAATAATAACAATAAAAGTATTAAAGTGGATGGATATAGAACATCTTTCACATCCAGTGTTGTGGTGCCAGTCTGAGCGCAGATAAAAACAACCCCAGCAAGGACTGCACTCAGTCTGGCGAAAATTATTTAAATAACGCTTAAATAACTGGCCGAATGTGAATCCTAATGATGGATTCCCCTTGTGATAATAAGAATATCCAAGAAGGGTAACCTGACATCTTTTCCCAACTACAATTCAAACTAATTTTAATTCCAGGAATGTTGTTTGGGTAGCTTGGTGCATTCCTCTCTAGCTTTTAACCTCAGTGATAAGACTGTGCGCGTGTTATGAGAGGAGGGTAAGTGAGAATGACACAAGTCACGCCCATACTCGCCACGCTAACACCATGTAGCTAAGCCCTATGATTACCACATAATGGAACTGGAGTCGTGCTCTCCCGGGCAAGATCAAGAAGTATGTTGAGGATAACGAGCACAATTAAGGCTTTATGTGTAGCTGTGTTTGGGTGATCCCCGCTATGTTGTCTAGCAGTTCTAGTCCCTGTTAGACCACACACACACACACACACACACACACACACACACACACACACACACACACACACACACACACACACATCTATACGAAGAAAAAACAAGAAGTCAGTTTAATAAGACTCATACATCGTCACACTTCCCCAACAACCGCATAGCTTGTTAAAGAAACTTCTAACATTACGAACTTTGAAACTTTTGAATCAAATTAGATAAAAACTTTCTATAATGACGTTGTAAGATGGACACGCTCACAGGCTAACAAGGTAAAAAAAAAGAAAGGATATGACACTCTCTATAATATTATTATTGTTATTATTATTATTATTATTATTATTATTATTATTATTCTACCATGAGGGTTAAGAGCTAAACTCGTAGGGGTTATACAGCTCCTGTAAAAATTGGAACCAATCAGGTTCCATCTAACGAAGGTATCAGATACAATTCCTTGGATCAAGAGCCCCTCACAGGCGTCAAGTGACCCTCCTGGAGGGACACCCTTCATAGACACCATTAAATCACTGTCACATTACACTTACTAAACTTCGTACTCCAGAATGTCATGTGTTGTTGTTTTGTTTATGTTGTTTGTTGCTATGGAAAAAGTTCTTTCCACGTGAAATTTATCGTATATAATATTCAGGTTCGGTAAATATAAATTCATTTGTAAGTAGTTATTTGAGGTTTAAGGATTTAAGATTAATCTTAGATATAAGGTGGTTTAAGCCATTTATTGGTGTTTATTTGTGGTTATTTCATAGGGAAGCGTTAAACCCGTAAGGGGTTATACAGTGCCTTGGGGAACAGGAGACAGATTCGACTCAAGGAAAGGGATGGTAACTGCATTTTTTGGGATCAAGAGCCTTTGCCTTTGCCTTTGACCTTTGACCACTGAAGGGGCATTTACAGTAATGTATATATTCAAGACAGTTGGACATGCATACCCAGTATGCGGTAAACACGTATCATGTATCATCATTAATGATATACAATACCCGTATCTGCTAAAGAGGGTCCCAGATGGGGGTCGAAATATACATATCAATCAATCTCCTGAGTTTGTCTCCATATGTGGGTTATTATTGAACAATACCGATAAGTTGATGAATAACATACATACACAACCCGCGGGTATATTTAATGCTGAAACGTATCTACAGCGCAGCAGGCTTCTTCAGTAGAAAACAGAGGTGTCTTTTATACTGGAGACATCATAGATGTCATGTGTCTTAGTAGCTATAAGGTGAACGAGCGACCACAATCTCAGGTGTATACGGGAGTGAAAATGTCATGGCAGACTGTGAATGCCATGGCATTAATGGCTCTGGTGTTGGCGATGTGGACAGCGATTTAGAAAAAAAAAAAAAAAAAACACTCGCAGTTCACTGCATTCCTCAGGCCCCGTATGATCCCTAAGGGTTTAGAGTTTCCCAATAATTATTATTATTATTGTAATAGTAATAATAATAATAATAATATTATTATTATTATTATTATTATTATTATTATAAAAACAACACCTTGCAGACCACAGTTGGAAGTTATCAGTTATTCCAAGTTGTCCTCTTGGAATAACACTTTTTTTAATGTACCGTATGGCTTTAAGCCAATTTCTCTATATACACTAGTTTATGTTATCCTTGGCTAGAAAAACGCAAACTAACCAAAGTTAACTAATTATAACTTAACTCAAATCCCTTCAAAAATGCCTTACCGAAAAGTATGTTGTGGTGATAGAACAAGGAAGCACGGAGAAGACACTTAAATCCATACATGGTAAAGTCAACGTTCTCGCTTAGTGTCAAAGTTGCTTTTTTTCAAGATCTTATAGTAAAAAATAAAAACTTTCTCCTATGTGGATAGGTTGGTTATTCACTGAAATCTCCCCATATGAGAGCAAGAAGCTTCACAGACGGTGCAAAATACCTCAAATGAAAAGCATGGGAGCGATACGTACACTTAGACTGTGTAAAGGGCCGCTGATAAGTTTCTCAAATCAGTACCTGATCAACCGGGCTGTGGTACATACTCACGAAATCGTTTTGTTTGTGTGTTTTAATTCATGTTGGGCGCTAAACTCGTGCGAGTCATTCAGCGCAAGACGTGGTGTAGGTTCGATCCTCCGTCTGCTGAGCGCGAGACAGACGCGCTTTCTGTTTGTTATTTATTATGATTTCGTCAGTCATGATGGCGGCTTTGACAAACTACAATGTGAAATATTAAAAAACATATTATTTTTTACATTTATTTAATGTCTACGCTTACCTTACCTTTGATATACCTTTGAAGAGTTTCGAGAGTATCTACTCTCTGAGCCCGGCCATGGGCCAGGCTCGTCTGGTGCTTGCCTGGTCAACCAGGCTGTTGCTGCTGGAGGCCCGCTGCCCCACATATCCATCACAGCCTGGTTGATCTGGCACCCGATGAAGATATTTGTCCAGTTTCCTCTTGAAGGCTTCTATACTGGTTCCTGCGATGTTTCGGATATCTTGGCAAAGGTAATGCAAAACCCTTCTTACCGCACTTTAGAGGAGTCACACAACACTTTAGAGGAGTCACACAACACTTTAGAGGAGTCACACAACACTTTAGAGGAGTCACACAACACTTGGAGGAGTCACACAACACTTTAGAGGAGTCACACAACACTTTAGAGGAGTCACACAACACTTTAGAGGAGTCACACAACACTTTAGAGGAGTCACACAACACTTGGAGGAGTCACACAACACTTGGAGGAGTCACACAACACTTGGAGGATGGTAGGCTATCAGTTTTGATCCAAAAAAAAATGAAAGGTAGTTTCAATTCCTGGGGAGGGGCTCTTGATCCAAGGAACTTTGCTTTTCTTCCCCGTCCTTGGATCGAACCTGAATGCCACTCATCCAGCAAGAGATATATGACCCTTAGGGGGTTCAGCACCCCCCCTCCCGGATTTTTAACCCCGGAGGGTTAGCCACCCCAGGATAACCCAAGAAAGTGCGTCATCGAGGGACTCTTGTCTTATTTCCATTGGGATTCTCAATCTTGTCCCCCAGGATGCGACCCACACCAGTCGACTAACACCCAGGTACCTATTTGCTGCTAGGTGAACAGGACAGCAGGTGTAAGGAAACGCGTCGAAATTTTTCCACCCCGCCGGGAATCGAACCCGGGCCCTCCGCGTGTAAAGCGAGAGCTTTGCCAGCCAGGCCACAGGGTCACCTCCCTATTCGGATAGAGGCGATTTTAACACTGGAAATAAGAGGAAGTGGAGAGGTAATTTTGATAGACGAAAGATACCTGAAGTGTTCAGTCCCTTAGCCTAAAGTAGAAGATTAGGTATAATGTTTGTCAGGAAACAGGACAAGTGTTTCCTGACGGGGATCCTAGTTATTTGATGACCCACAGCTGGAGCTTTTGGTCATCTGACCGAGGCCTTCCTCTGGTTTACCAGTCTACCCCTTTACAAATAATAAACTTTTTTAATAAAGGAATAAGGCCCGAGACTTATATACTGGAGATAGACGTTAAGTGTAACAACTGGAGATGATGTTACAAGTAAGCGGGGTCCACTAGTTGACACAGGTGATGCTAAACAGGTGTTACAATTGTTTATACTTGAATGTATTTGCCTGCTATGAGGGTGAATACAGGCGAAACGTTACGACAATAAACAGACCTAGTAGTGTTACACATGTCTTACTCATCAAGTTAGAAATAGGATACGGGGAAGGTTACAGTACCTCGGCCTCGGTGCCAGGGTGGATGACCTCATCAGTCACACCCACAAGCTAGTTTGGTGGTAGACGATAGTCCCAGAAGTGGTAACTGAAACGCACTTTATGCAGGAAACACCTATATTTTACGAAGTTTCACCCAGTGGGGATTTTACCACTTACTAAAGCTCCACTGTGGGTGAAACTTGGTAAAATAAATAAAGGTGCTCCACGCTCAAAAAGTGTCTGAATTACCTAGTGACAGAGACGTAAGATTAATCTGTGCCGACTTGGGTGATAAATATAAGAGATTAATCTGTTTTTATCCCCAAGTCGGCACACGTGACGTCAGGGAGATCAAAGAATTGCTTTATAAATAGAGAAACCTAATGGATGGGCTACATCTTAGCCCAGCTAGTAAACCTGAGAATTCAATGGCCCTTGGTAATGCAGCTAGATTTAGAGCGGGCATTGTTTTAACTAACAAAGTAATTAGTAGAGAATAAAACCCTCACTGTATAAACTAAATAGCATCAAGGGATAAAACAACGAGCATATTGTCCAAGAAAGTGATCATTAGGCGGGTTATTTGTATATTATACACACTAAGAAATAAAACAACTTTCGGTGTATATACCATCGTATATACGTGTTCTTCCGCCATTTTACATATTTTTGCAACGTCTGGAAATTAACGTACAAACTGCATTCGTGAAATTATATATATATGAAATTTGGTTATGATCACTTGCACCCAATTAATCGGACATCTTAAAAATACGTACTGGGAACGCTTGAAGTCCCTTCAACTGTATTCCTTGGAACTTAGGCGAAAAAGATACATCATAAAATACACTTGGCAAATAATAGAAGGACTAATCCCAAACCTGGTCCCATACTTCTGTTATTTACTAATTACTGATTCCACCAAAAATATTATTTCCATGTATTGTTTTAGCTATGATTTGCAATAGTGAAAACCAATAATTTTATATATACGTATTTTATGATGTATACACAGCTGTTGCGAATATATAAGGTGATAAATGTTAATATTTTTTTTTTTCAGATATCTTCCTATTTTGGTTAACATGTGGACTCTGTAACACCTGTGCAGGTGCAAGGGCAGTCTATGGCTCTACTACCTTGGTACTACCACCACAGGTGTGTGTGTGTGTGTGTATGTGTGTGTGTATGTGTGTATGTATGTATGTGTATGTGGAACATGTTCGTTCAGCATAATGATATCAACGAAATAAAGTCAGTTGATCAAATGAAAATTGCTGGCCCACAGATGGCTCCAACTTCATTCTGTTCCCTATATGTATGTCACATAACAATTAAAATGCTTTTAATTGAGCTGATGTAGGCAACAGCTCTTAGCTAGTAAATAAAGTTAGGAATCCTCAATCTAACCTTGTAAAACCCTGTGTAAAAAGGGGGGGGAAAGGGAGAGAGAGAGAGAGAGAGAGAGAGAGAGAGAGAGAGAGAGAGAGAGAGAGAGAGAGAGAGAGAGAGAGAGAGAGAGAGAGAGAGAGAGACAGAGACAGACAGACAGACAGAGGAAGGGGAGGGGGCGTAGCTCCAGCATGAGGGGATTACGTAGTCATGGTAGCAGACGGTGGGTCACCCTACAACCATCAATGGACCCTAATGAAAATTATACCAAGCGTCACCGACCATTTGTGAACACCACGGTACAATAATCATGTAGTGGTGGTGGTGATTTTGGTGATGGCATTGATAACGTTGTGCACGCACGCACGCACTCACACACACACACACACAATATAAATATATATATAAGCAGTAAATTGTAACTTACAGCAGTCACAAGACACCTCAATACTTCCCTCCCCTTCTCTCTCTCTCTCTTTCTTTACACAAGGTTTAACAAGGTTAGGTTAAAGTTCCTAACTTTATTTATAAGCTAAGAGCTGTTACCTACATCAGCTCATTTAAAAGCCTTTTTATTATGAGACATAAAAATATGGAACAGGATGAAGTTAGAGCCATCTATGGGCCAGCAATTTCATTTTATCAACTGACTTTATTTTGTAGATATCATTATGCAGTATGAACATGTTCCAGACTCCAGTCATCCTAGGAATATATGATCTCAGATGTAGCTATGTTCTGCAGAAGGGTCCAGTCAGTGTGAAGTTGTTACTCTCTCTCTCCTCTCCTTCCCTTTCTACTCATCATTCTCCTTCCCCTCTCTCAATTCTTCCTTCACTGTCGCTTGTCCTTCTCTTCCACTATTTCCTTACCCCTCATTCCACTAAGTCTCTCCCACACCTCCCTCCGTCAATTCCTCCATTTCCTCTACTCTCTCCCTTCCACTCCCCGCCTCGTGTTCGCCTCTCAATACAAATAGAGTGGATACAGGGAAAACACGTGCTCTACCCTCACGTACTCTCTCCCCCATGACACTACCACCCATGTACTCATGCCAGAGTACGAAGATTTGCTCTCTCTCTCTCTCTCTCTCTCTCTCTCTCTCTCTCTCTCTCTCTCTCACACACACGTCATAGTATCAACATCTGAATGATCAAAGGTCGTAACTGCTTGCGTTACGCAAGTCTACTTCCCAAATCCTAACTTCCCATGCATGTTTTGTGCTTGTTTATAACTAATAATAACAGTAATAATAATAATATCAGTAATAATAATAATAATAATAATAATAATAATAATAATGATGATGAAGCAAGTTCTAAATTCATATTTTACGATTTAACACATTCTTGGAAAGCTGCACTACGCTGGTAGAGAAGAATGAGTTCTTCAGTTACCGTCACAAATTTAGACAGAAATAATGACAGCTTGTAGCTTAAAAAAAATCTAGATTTATTGAAGACATTATAAGAAAAAGGTTGTTGCGGTAGTTTGGGCATTTAGAGAAGATAGAGCAGGACAGGATGACTAAGAGAGTGTATAAATCCGCGGGCGGGAGTATGGGTCGTCCCATGAAGGACTGGGGGTGAAAGTGAAGAAGGTTTTAAGGGGGTAGGGGCTTGACACCATCGTGTTAGATCAGAGGGGTGACAAATGGTTTTTAAAGAACAGAATTTGATGTGATACTGGAGTGTGAGGTGAAAGAATTCAGAGAAAATGGTGAGCTGGAGTTAAGTCTTAAGATGAAAATGTCAACGAAGATGCCACGCCTGGCTGAGAGATGCTACGCCTGGCTGAGAGATGCTGCGCCTGGCTGAGATACTTCGCCTGGCTGAGAGATGCTGAGCCTGGCTGCGAGATGCCACGCCTGGCTGAGATGCCACAACTGGCTGAGATCGAGAGACTAATGGCGTCGTTCAAAGTTCGAGGGGGAGCAGGTGAGAGGAAAAGGTGGTCATGGGATTAATTAATACAGTCCAGGTGTGCTTGTAATTAACAGTCAGGTGTGCTTGTAATTCCCCCGTGGTAATTACCCATGAGTGGGTACTGGAGTAGACCAGCGCTCCTCTTCCTCTCTCTAATTGAACATAATTTCAAAACATTGCAATTAGTGCTCCCAACTTCCTCTGTGACCTCATCCCACTCGTCAACCACTCTGTGGTGGCTGGAGGGCAAAATGGCGGCGACAAGCAGGGAGAGGCAAACACACAATGTTTCGCTCTAAGGTGAGCGAAATATTGAGTGAAAAGTTATTTAATAATGGCTTTCTCTAACCTACTCTTGCTTACAAAGGAGTTTCCTTGATACTGGTGAGAGGCTCTTGATCTAGGGGACTGGATCTGTGTTCCAATTCCTTGAATCAAAGCCTGAATGCCTTCCATTCATTACCTTCCCCCCTCGTCAGCTCTCCCTCATTTATCTTTGTTATCTATTTTACACTGCTTCTTCAGCATCTTTACTGTTTCTTCTTCTTTCCAGCTTTAATGTGTCTTCTTTGTTTTTATTCTTCGTTATGTGTCGTATCTGTGAATTACGATTTCTCTGTTGCTGTAGGTCAATGAACGCTATATTTTGCGATTGTTTTTTTCAGGAAAAACTCCTAGTGATGTTAATTCAAATTTTTATCTAAACTTTGTCAATTAATACCTATTCTCTCCTAAAAAAATGCACTTTCAAAAATATCTACATCATTTTACGATTACTACGCCACAAACATTTAAAAAAAATTCCACTTCACATACATTTTTTATAAATTTCTAGGTTGATAAACAGTAACCAGCCGGGAAAGTGCTGCCCTCCAGTTATGTCAAATAAATGTTTTGCACTCTGGCAGAATTGTTGATCTCTTTTTTTTTTTTTTTTTGCCTCGTCAAAACGTAAGACACAGGTAGATCTTACAGACCTCTTCCATGTACATTCGGTATGCACCTACCCTAACTTTCCCATGTGCTTTTTAATAGTTCTTAATCCTGTAAAGTTTGCTTTCCAACCTGTATAAGTTGTATCATATACTTGTAGAAATAAAGATTATTATTATTATTACTATTAAACACCACTCTACAACATATAATAAATTCTTGCTCTTCTCCACACTACGTTCAGAGAAAAAAAAGAGGAGATTGGTGCTGAGGAGGAAGGATCGAGGATGCTGGAAGATGAGATGAGAGGATGCTGAAGTGAGCTGAAAGGGACGAGAGGATGTTGGAAGACGCTGAGGAAGATGAGAGGATGCTGGGAGGTGCTGAGAAAGATGAGAGGATGCTAGGAGGTGCTGAGGAAGATGAGAGGATGCTAGGATGTGAAGATGAGAGGATGCTTGGAGGTGCTGAGGAAGATGAAAGGATGCTAGGTGCTGAGGAAGATAAGAGAATGCTAGGAGGTGCTGAGGAAGATAAGAGAATGCTAGGAGGTGCTGAGGAAGATAAGAGAATGCTAGGAGGTGCTGAGGAAGATGAGAGGATGCTAGGAGGTGCTGAGGAAGATGAGAGGATGCTAGGAGGTGCTGCGGAAGATAAGAGGATGCTAGGAAGTGCTGAGGAAGATAAGAGGATGCTAGGAGGTGCTGAGGAAGATAAGAGGATGCTAGGAGGTGCTGCGGAAGATAAGAGGATGCTAGGAGGTGCTGAGGAAGATAAGAGGATGCTAGGAGGTGCTGAGGAAGATAAGAGGATGCTAGGAGGTGCTGAGGAAGATAAGAGGATGCTAGGAGGTGCTGAGGAAGATAAGAGGATGCTAGGAGGTGCTGAGGAAGAGGATGCTAGGAGGTGCTGAGGAAGATAAGAGGATGCTAGGAGGTGCTGAGGAAGATAAGAGGATGCTAGGAGGTGCTGAGGAAGATAAGAGGATGCTAGGAGGTGCTGAGGAAGAGGATGCTAGGAGGTGCTGAGGAAGATAAGAGGATGCTAGGAGGTTCTGAGGAAGATAAGAGGATGCTAGGAGGTGCTGAGGAAGATAAGAGGATGCTAGGAGGTGCTGAGGAAGAGGATGCTAGGAGGTGCTGAGGAAGATAAGAGGATGCTGGGGAGGAGCCAGACACAATAAGCTCCGTCACCACTACACTACAAATAATCTTGTCATCTTCCCCTTTGTAGCCGCATCGTCATCTTTCACAATACTTGTCTTCTTGGTCCAATGTGTCACGGTCACTACCCTCCACACCCCTCTCTCCCGCCTCTCCATACCCCTTTCTCTCTCTCTCTTCCCTCCACACCCTACTCTCTCTCTCTCTCTCCCTTCTAAGGATAGGATTACTACTCCTACTACATTAGTAGTAGTATTACTACTATAAGTATTAATACAACACCCTCTAAGGTTGACGATTTTTTAGAAGGTATGGATACAAAAAACAACCACTGTACGCATTCATCCACTATCTTAAAATACTAGGTCCTTAAAAACTCAAATCATAGTCCCTGGAAACCAGGCGCGAATGTTTTATCGTAATATATTCTTTAAAATATACTGGATTTTATTTTCTCAATTTTTCACAGTTAAAGGATTCCTTACGAGAACAAGATGGGCAAGAAGAATACGAGAATATTTTACATACCAGTAAAAAAAATATACATTATGAGAACTCTTCAGACAAATTACCAAAGGATTTCAATACTCCCTTCAAATGAAAGGAGAATTGCGAATAGACCTCAAAACTTAAGTTCCCTTAAGTGCATCTTCACCAGCAGGGTTGTGGTGTCTACGTCTGAGTGCCAACTGCAAGTGCTAACAACCAGGCTGATGAGGTCGACTACGAAGCCTGATCAGAGACAGGATGGCCTGCTAGCTGGCGATTCTCTGAAACCTCAACAGAACATGAAAATTTTGGTACAAATTTCCCTTTCAGAACCACACATTAACTGCCTGAGGAACTTTTTAAGTCTGAAATAAGTAAGAAACGAGAACTCACTGATCCCCCACAAAAAAAAAAATCACGTGATTTACCTTATTTGCCTGCGGGCTCATACATATTAAGATGAGTAACACCGAACAAGACACTGCGAAATTTTCATAATCAAAGAATTTCAAGCGACCACAAATACTCATTATTATTATTATTATAATCAAATAGAAGCGCTAAACCACAGGGGTTATACAGCCCACAAATACTCAAAAGCTCAAGGATTTCCAGGAACGCCTTAAAAAAAAATCCGATATACCAAGGAAGAGTTCCAGGAACCCCAAGAGCTGAAGGCACCAAAAGAGGTCACTGCAAAAACATTTTTTGACGGACTCCTGAACCCGTGGGCATTAAGGAAGGCTTTAGTTCCTGAGGACGAGGAAAGAGGAAGGTGCGCTAATTGCAAGACTAAACTGTTTTGGTCTCTGTCTGGTGCTTGGATGGAGAGTATGGCGACAAGGCGGCTGTGTAGAAGGCTTCCGAAAAGTCACTGGGGATGAGTAAATAAAACACTTGGAGAGCATCACAAAGCTAATTATCGAGAGTACGCTTTCGGATGAAAAAATACCTGTATAAAGAATTCGAAGAGTGGGTAAATAAATCGCGGAGTCCAATATTGACATGTGCCACGCTATGATGATGGGAGAATAGGAAGAAGATATCCCGAACAATACAGGGTGTAATACAATATTGAAAAAAAATAGAAAAATAAAAAAGCACGTAGATAAAATACAATAGGTACCTTTGAAGAGTTTCGAGAGTTTATCTACTCTGACTCCGGCCATGGGCCAGGCTCGTCTGGTGCTTGCCTGGTCAACCAGGCTCATGGATATGCTACAAATTGACTGATAAAGCTAATGTTATATAAATTTATGTGAAACGCTCACTCTGTATTGGTCACTGAGCACGAGTTAGTGGAGGCTAAAACCTGCGATCTTTCTCTGCATATACTAGTTTGTTTCTGCGTGGTGCATTGGTATAAAAATAGCCTGTGAGGTCAGAACATACAGGAGGGGAATGAAATAGCTTGAAACCATGTTTGAGGCCCACTGGTGTGCCCGGGCCGAGTGGTCTAGAGCGTCATTTGGGGAAACCTTGCCAGCCTCCCCTGACGTGGTTTCGAATCCTGCTGACTATATATATATATATATATATATATATATATATATATATATATATATATTGTAGTGCCGAATAGGTAAAACTTGCTATTTTGGCTTAAATAGCAACGCTATTCTTGCCGAATATTATTATTATAATCAAATAGAAGCGCTAAACCACAGGGGTTATACAGCGCTGCAGGTTATTGTAGGATGCAGGGAGAGTGGGTTGTAAGAGGGAGATGGACGATTAGTAGGGTATGGAGTGCAAGATGACGGTGGATAGTGCAGGGGAGGAGGGTAGCAAGAGATCGAGGTAGAAGGGACTGAGGGAGGTGCTAGAGGTATAATCTTCAGAGTTTGTGTAGTAAGTCAGTTTCTGTCAAAAAGTCAATGAGAGAGTCAGGATTAAAGGAGGGGCCATCTGCAAGAAGGGAAGGTAAAGAAAGGGCCTCAGAGTGAAGAC
>WNWK01001643.1:250000-261202 GCA_009830355.1 Cherax destructor | reverse complement strand
AATGAAATACAATTTGTCCCTCAGTCGTATATTTATTTTACTGAGAGAACAATATGATCCAGCATTAAAAAATCTAAAACCCATTCCATAAAACTGTTTTCGCAAATATAAGAAAATACAATTGAATATAACAGTCAACTACTGTTAGATAACACATAAATATATGTTGTGAATAGTTCACTTAAATCTTATTTATTCAGTTTTCCTTGTAATGTGATATTTAAGGCTGACAATCATATAGTATTAATGTTAAACTCAACCTTTATGACAAAGTCTTAAAATTCTATGCAAATGTTCACCAGTAAATCTGGACTGAAGTTTTGACCTAACAGTTTCTATCCTTGAAAACCTTTATTTACATATTTATTTGTTGCCAAAAATTATGAACATATAGCTTCAGCAACCTTCTTTAGATTTACAAATGCGCCAGGTAGGCTTGCAAAAATATCCAAAAGACTGCTTTCTTTTTATGTCTTTGTGGATGTCACTGGCTGGCAAATCAATAAGTTCCATCTAAAATATTTCCTTTCAACCATCTAATGATATTTCAAATGAAGAATGAAGCATTTCTGTTTAGAATCTCTTCCTGAAGTTTCATTGCTTCACTGAATGTTTCCACAGCGTTCTGTGAATTTCTTTCCCCGTTAGATGAAAGTTTTTCCAGTAGGGAAAGTAAAAAATACCTTCACAAAATAATTTAATTATCCTTCTAAGGCTTTCTCCTCAGCATACCTGTCAGATACCTGTTTATTCAAATGTTCGGTTGAATCAATCAAAACAGCCAAATCCGAAATACATTCAGGGTCAGAAAATGCTTATTGACCTCTTCTTAGGACGAAACATGTCATTTATATGACGCAAAACCAAAATAATTCAGAGGACCTTACCTCTGCTCAGCCATGTTCAGTATGGTACAACTCATCACTGAAGCCTATATCTATCTCAAGCCAGAAACTTAGAAACTGGCGATGTTTCAGGCCAAAATGCCTGTTAAAATTCACACTCTGACACAACAACAACACATCACACTCAGCTGGAGGATCTTACTGCACAAAGCCTGATGGCGAATAATCCAGTGAAACTGCATGGGAAGTTCGGCGTTCAGTTTCGAAACATTTGCACTAATTCCTGCATCTACACCAGCTTTACTTCCACCCATAATACTTTAACCATCGATCGTCACACTAAGTCAACTGCTCCCAACTCTGGTTTAGCTTGCTCACAAATTATATATATATATATATATATATATATATATATATATATATATATATATATATATATATATATATATATATATATATATATATATATATATATATATAAACCACAGGGTCATACAGCGCAGCAGGTTAGGGCAGGATGCAGGGAGAGTGGGTTGTTAGAGGGAGATGGATGATTAGTAGGGTATGGAGTGCAGCATGACGGTGGATAGTGCAGGGATAGAGGGTAGCAAGAGATCGAGGTAGAAGGGATTGAGGGAGGTGCTAGAGGTTTAATCTTCAGAGTTTGTGTAGTAAGTCAGTTTCTGTCAAAAAGTCAACGAGAGAGTCAGGATTAAAGGAGGGTCCATCTGCAAGAAGGGAAGGTAAAGAAAGGGCAGCAGAGCGAAGACGTCGTTGGAGGTAAATTCTGCGTGCTCGTTGATAGAGTGGACAGTCCAACAGAATATGGCGAACAGACACTGGAACCTGACAATGCTCACAGAGAGGGGCAGGAAGCCTCTCCATGAGATACCCGTGAGTAAGACGAGTGTGGCCGATGCGAAGACGGGAGAGTGTAGTCTCCCAACCTCGACATTGGTGACAAGAAGAAGGCCAGAAACCTATAACCGGTTCAATAGAATGAAGTTTGTTATTCAGCAGGTCAGACCAGCGTTGTTGCAAACGGGTGCGAAGGTGGGTAGCAATGACTGCAAAATAGTCCGTGAAAGGAACACCTCTATATGAAACTGGAAGGTCATGTACTGCTGACCGCGCAGCAGTGTCTGCCTGTTCATTGCCCTGTACGTCAACATGACCAGGGACCCAACAAAAGACAATATCTTTATGCTTGCTAAAGATACGGCGTAACCAAAGGTGGATACGAAGAACTAGGGGGTGAGGTGTATCAATTTTACGGATAGCCTGTAAAGCACTAAGGGAGTCTGAAACGACCACAAATGGTGACACAGGCATAGATGCAATACGGATAAGTGCCACAAGAATGGCATACAATTCAGCCGTAAATATGCTAGCCGAGGGTAATAGATGCCCTTGTACGACGCTGTCCGGAAACACTGCTGCGAATCCGACGCCGTCAGATGACTTTGAACCATCGGTGTATACTGCGATGGCATGGGAATGAGAACGGAAGTGGTCTAGAAAGAAAGAGCGAGAAGCCGCCGTAGGTAGTTGGGCTTTCGCGCAAGGTAGAGGAATAGAACAGACACGGACAGCAGGAACTTCCCAAGGGGGCAGGGGAAAGGGAGATGTCACATGAGCATATAATTCTACCGTAACTTCAAGTTTTGAAGTTACGGTAGAATTATATGCACTGCCTCTTATAAGTATTACAAGTTGAACGGTGTCTTACGTCGTTGCTCTCATCTAGTGAAAAAAATGTGTTATTCAGATGTGTCATGTTATCAACGAGCTAGGTGGCATTGCAGATGCAGATAATCTTACATTGCTGATAAAGGCAACTTGTCAGGGCACATTTACACCATTACTTTTCCCATTGACTTCACAAATTCCCAGTTAATAAATGGTCTGCGTGATAGCTGGCCTATGCTGCAGATACACTATCACCACTACGCCTTATAAAGACGTTTTGCTGTTGTAACATCGATATTTTGAGTGAACTGATCTTGCTTGGCCTACACTCCTACATGAAACAATGAGTAGTTCTTGTTACGATACTCTTAATGTGTTTTTAACATTATACTCCTTAAAAAATAGACACTTTCATTGCATATTGGACAAATGACTGTTGTTGCGTAATAAAATAATAATCAGTAGTCCCCCACTAGTTGAATGCACAGGTTCTCATGTTTTCTTCATTGACGCCATTGGTACTGTTGCAGACATTTCTTTTAACAACAAACTGATAAAGATCGTAATCACATTAACATTGTCAATGCTATCTACACTGTGCCTCTCGCATTATATTATACCTCCCTTTATTCCCTGTGCCTCAGTGTCTGTGGCAAACCTCTCTACTACCATTGTGACTCTGCCTTCACTGTGTCTCCCTACATCCTTTGTGCCTCTTTTCTTTACTTGTTTCCTCTGCCATCACAGTTTAATATAAGAGTACCTAACACTTAAATATATGAAGGTCTGAAGCTGACCTCAAAACTAGAAATAATACATTCACCTCATTCTATAATAGCTTCTTTCTCCTGGAAACAATATTTTTATTTTTGGATTTAATAATTAGGCAGTAATATTTGCTTTTGTAGTAAGTTCAGAGGGCCGCATTAAACTTTCCTGTGCGCCGCATGCGGCCCACAGGCCCGGGGTTGATAACCTTTGGATTTACAGTTCCAGAAATGCGATATGATATGTCTGGAGGACTATGATGCCGTGACCTTAATATTAAGAAAAAATATTACATATTTAGTGTTAAAAATGACTCTCTCAGCTTCACTATGTACCAGTTGGTGAAACGTTGTATTAATCAAAGGTTTCTTTACTAAAAGAATGTTTCTGACCACCATTTGCCGGTTCATAGCCATTGATTTACTTGTATCTAAGTGAACCGCTAAACAATGCGCACCAAGTGCTTGTGGCTCGATCCTCCGTCTGTTCAGCAAGAGACACATAAGCTACCCAGCTGTTCTCATCTAACTGCGATAAAGAGGGAATGACTAATATGCGGGTTTACATTTAATAATCTAATAATAACTGTCGACATGTCTATCTTTCATGCTGCAGACTCCATTGTGTGTTGCATATTCTCTGCAGGAGTTTGTAGCATAGTTGAGGCCACAAGGTGTGATATCTCCTTGTATTAGAGGCACTTGTATGCAGGCCCAGTAGAGGCAGCAAGTCAGGGGATCTCTTCTTTTCACAAGACGAAAGAATCCTAAAGTCTTCCAGGGAGCCTTGATGCTGGTCAGGGGTTCAGTCCAGGAACTACAGCTCCGTTTTCCACCAGTTCGACCTGATTATCTCCCATTCTCCAGATGTTCAATGACTCCTAAGGGTTTAGCACTCTAGTGACAATACTAAAGCAAGTCGAGGAGAGTTGCACTAGTAGTGTCAATGGGGGAGTGTCACTGCCACAGCGTGGTGGCCGGCCGCTCCTGTGTCAGGGGAAAAAATACATTGTGTAGTAAAAGTCACCAGTAATAAAGATATGAACCATTATTACTGGTCCATGTGCCATGGTCTTATCAGCTGGAACGAGGGTTCCCACGACGTGGTGTGACTTAACTCTCAAGACTGACTTAAGATGGAGACAAATGGTATAAAATATCTAGATAGAAACACGCAAATGCAGTGTAATGAGATTCATTACTGAAAACGTTTCGCCCATGCAGTAGACTATTCTAAGCAACCTGAAAAAAACACTGTGTGGGGGAAACGTTGTCAAAAAAAGGATCTCCCTAGACTGCATTTATGTCTGTTTCCAGTGACTTGAGATGCTACGAGTCAAGCGTAACCTGACCTCAACCAGTAACCCAAGATGTTTCATGGCTGCTGTTGGAATCTTTTTCCCCCAAGAGATTATCCCAGATGTATTTTTTTGTGGCCTTCGTAACGAGTGTTTTGGATGCTGAGGCAGCGAGAGCATCCTGCTACCTGCGGATCTTAGCCAACCACAAGTCGCACACTTACACACGAGTTTTGTAAATATTTACATACAACACATTTTTTTCTCTCAGCAGTTCATTACGAAAAACGAAAGAGAATAAGAAAGAAGGATAAGAAAGAAGGATAAGCGATCTTGAGGACCGAGTGTACACTAAGATAACCGAGTACAAAAGGAACAAGACAAGAAAGTATAACCAGTTCCCGCTAAGACAGGGGTTCTTAACCGGGGGTATCTATACCCCTTGGGAGTATGGGAACCAGATAATGGGGCTATGGAAATCAAATAATGGAGATATGGGAACGAATAATGGGGGTATGGAACTCAGTCTCTGAGCAATTTAAAGAAAAATTGTTGTTACATTAGTGGCCTGGTGGCTAAAGCTCTCGCTTCACACGGAGAGGGTCTGGGTTAGATTCCCAGCGAGGGTAGAAACATTAGGCGTGTTTCTTTACACCGGTTGTCTATGTTCCCCATCAGTAAAATGGGTACCTGGGTCGCATCCTGGGACAAAACTGACCTAATTTGCCCGAAATGCTCTGCATAACAAGCGGTTTTCTGTATAGTAGTATGTCATTGATGTCAGCTAGGCCTGTATACCTTGTACATGTACTTGTAGAAATAAAGATATATCATTATCAGCTGATCTTTTCCTAGCTGTCCATATGTGAAGTACAACCAAGCTATTGACATCTTTGGAAGTCATACTGGTACTTAATAGGACTGGTGGTGATGATTTCGACAGTCTGGTGAAGGGGATATGGGGACACTGGGCACTCCATTGGATGTCTTAGGTTAGGTAAGGTTCGTCAGGTTACAGGACAAGTGTTTCCTGACGCGGGTCTAGTAACATGATGACCCCCACTGGAGGTTTTGGTCATCTGACCAAAAAAGGTTAAGAACCCTGCACTTGGAGTAGTATATGGAAATTATTATTTTTATACCATTTATTTCCATCGTGTCAAACACTGCAATAGTAGATCCTTCACACAGAGAACACCTGGACCTTCTTCTAAAAGCTTACTCACTTTGCAATAGACACAATTTTCTTCTTGACTGCATCCAAGAAATGGTCTTACCAAGATCTACTCCTCAAATTGCCAACATCAAACCTCCTTTCTCCGCAACAGGTCGACCCTACCCGGAAGATCGTCACTTGCAGCATTCCCCACCTGACCCAGCATTCTCCACCTGACCCAGCATTCTCCACCTGACCCAGCATTCTCCACCTGACCCAGCATTCTCCACCTGACCCAGCATTCTCCACCTGACACAGCATTCTCAAATGGCCCAGTGGCTAAAGCGACGGTCTGGAGTTTTGAGACTCTGATCGAGGGTTCTAACCCCACCCGTGGTATGGTTTGTTTGCAATCGTGTCATTACGATTTCGTGAGTCATGTTGACGGCTTTGAGGGGACTTGAGCTAGAGTTCGCCACGGCCATGCTAGCAAGAAATTCGTCTGTAAAAACTTGCATTTGTGGACACAGTGGTGCCTATGCTAACCTTCCTATGGTGTAGAAATATACCTAGTTGGATTAATCTTATTGAAGCTAGCTGGCCCAGTGGCTAACGCGACGGTCTGGAGTTTTGAGACTCTCTGATCGCGGGTTCTAACCCCACCCGTGGTATGTTTTTTTTTCAACAATGAAGATACCTAACGGCAGCTGTTGTGTTCAGGGCATGGTAAAAGCCTCACCTGCCTGGGGCGTCGCCCCCTGCGACATGATGGGAGGGGAGGAGGGTTGGAGGGAGGGGAAAGAGAGAGGGAAACGGGGAACAGGAGGAGGGAGAGGGGGTGGAAGGTGGACGCAACCCGTCCTTTAATTACGCAGTTCATTTTCTAACACACGCACGCGCGTCTATTTCTGAACGATGTCAGCCGTGACCAAAAATTAAAAATTTGTGATTTTTAGATTGGGTTACTTTAACATGATCGCTTCTAAATTTACGCTTAATTAACCGCCATAAACTAAATTACATAGACGGGAGGGTAATGTCTGCCATCTGGGAGACATAGCAGCTTTGATAGTTGAAAACTATACGCACGGTATGTGCAGAGGAGGACAGGCTGGGTGCCTATGGTGTTCACAATATACACTGTCCGATATTTAGATGTAGCGACGGATTTTTACTTAACTTATGAATAATTTTAGAGAAGAAATGAGACTGTGTGTGTGGGGATCATATGTGATATTCTCAATGATATGTTGTATGTGGGGATCAGATGTGATGTTATGAATGATATGTTGTATGTGGGGAGCAGATGTGATGTTATGAATGATATGTTGTATGTGGGGAGCAGATGTGATGTTATGAATGATATGTTGTATGTGGGGAGCAGATGTGATGTTTTCAAAAGCATCCATAATGTTTGATATGGTATTAACCCTGAAACAAGACTCCTTCAGACTGTAACGTTGTCTTAACCTTGGATCAAGACTCCTTCAGTCTGTGTTGTGGTCTTAACTCTTGAGCAAGTCTCCTTCAGACAGTGTTGTAGTCTTAACCCTGGACCAGACTCCTTCACACCTGGATGGGCAGTTATTGTAGATTTATTAACCTAATCTAACACGGTCAATATTAATGGGTCCTTGTTGGTTTTGCTGGATCAGCTACTGCTCACACCCATATTCTTGGTTTTATATATATATATATATATATATATATATATATATATATATATATATATATATATATATATATATATATATATATATATATATATATATATTGTAGGTAGTAGGTTGGTAGACAGCAACCACCCAGGAGGTACTACCATCCTGCCAGGTGACTGTGAAACAGAAACCTGAAACTGTTTTACATGATGGTAGGATTGCTGGTGTCTTTTTCTGTCTCATAAACATGCAAGATTTCAGGTACGTCTTGCTACTTCTACTTACACTTAGGTCACACTACGCAAACATGTACACGTTTATGTATACACACTCATCTGAGTTTTCTTTGATTCTATCTTAATAGTTCTTGTTCTTATTGCTTTTTCCTTTCATATCCATGGGGAAGTAGAATAAGAATCATTCCTCCGTAAGCCATGCGTGTTGTAAAAGTCAACTAAAATGCCGGGAACAATGGGCTAGTAACCCCTTTTCCTGTATAGCTTACTAAAAAGAAGAAGAAGAAAATCGTCAAAGTGGGATGTTTGAATGTGCGTGGATGTTGTGCGAATGATAAGAAAGAGATGATTGTAGATGTTATGAATGAAAAGAAGCTGGATGTCCTGGCTTTAAGTGAGAGACAGCTGAAGGGGGTAGGAGAACTTCAGTGGGGAGAAATAAATGGGATTAGATCAGGGGTTTCAAATAGCGTTAGAGCTAAAGAAGGAGTGGCAATAATGTTGAATAATCAGTTATGGCAGGTAAAGAAGGAATATAAATGTATAAATTCAAGGATTATGTGGAGTAAAATAAAGGTTGGATGTGAAAAGTGGGTTATAGTAAGTGTTTATGCACCTGGAGAAGAGAGAAGTGTAGAGGAGAGAGAGAGATTTTGGGAAATGTTGAGTGAGTGTGTGGGGAGTTTTGAACCAAGTGAGAGAGTAATTGTGGTTGGGGATCTTAATGCTAAAGTGGGTAAAAATGTTGTGGATGGAGTAGTAGGTAAATTTGGGGTGCCAGGGTAAATGTAAATGGGAACCATTAATTGAGCTATGTCTAGAAAGAGGTTTGG
Source organism: Cherax destructor (assembly GCA_009830355.1). Taxonomy (NCBI): domain Eukaryota; kingdom Metazoa; phylum Arthropoda; class Malacostraca; order Decapoda; family Parastacidae; genus Cherax; species Cherax destructor. The sequence continues at coordinate 252,720 of WNWK01001643.1, read as the reverse complement.
TAATAAGTAATACATATTTTATGAAAAAGAGGATAAATAAATATACAAGGTATGATATAGCACGTAAGGAAAGTAGTTTGTTGGATTATGTATTGGTGGATAAAAGATTGATGAGTAGGCTCCAGGATGTACATGTTTATAGAGGGGCAACGGATATATCAGATCATTATTTGGTTGTAGCTACAGTTAGAGTAAAAGGTAGATGGGACAAAAGAAAATGGCAACAGCAAGTAAGAGAGAGGTAAAAGTGTATAAACTAAGGGAGGAGGAAGTTAGGGTGAGATATAAGCAACTATTGGCAGAAAGGTGGGCTAGTGCAAGTAGGAGTAGTGGGGGTTGAAGAGAGTTGGGATAGTTTTAAAAATGCAGTATTAGAATGTGGGGCAGAAGTTTGTGGCTATAGGAGGGTGGGTGCAGGAGGAAAGAGGAGTGAGTGGTGGAATGAAGAAGTAAAGGGTGTGATAAAGAGAAAAGGTAGCTTATGAGAGGTTTTACAAAACAGAAGTGTTAATAGAAGAGCAGAGTATATGGAGAGTAAAAGAAAGGTGAAGAGAGTGGTGAGAGAGTGCAAAAGAAGAGCGGATGAAAGAATGGGAGAGGCTCTGTCAAGAAATTTTGCTGAAAACAAGAAAAATTTTGGAGTGAGATAAACAAGGTAAGAAAGCCTAGGGAACGAATGGATTTGTCAGTTAAAAACAGAGTAGGGGAGTTAGTAGATGGGGAGCTGGAGGTATTGGGTAGATGGCGGGAATATTTTGAGGAACTTTTAAATGTCGATGAAAAAGGAGGCGGAAATTTCATGTACTGGCCAGGGAGGTACAACATCGTTTAGGAGTGAAGAAGAGTAGTATGTGAGTGTGGGGAGGTGCGTGAGGCATTACGTAGAATGAAAGGGGTAAAGCAGCTGGAATTGACGGAATCATGACAGAAATGTTAAAAGCAGGGGGATATAGTGCTGGAGTGGTTGGTATTTTTGTTTAATAAATGTATGAAAGAGGGAAGGTACCTAGGGATTGGCAGAGAGCATGTATAGTTCCTTTATATAAAGGAAGGGGATAAAAGAGAGTGTAAAAATTATAGGGAATAAGTTTACTGAGTATACCAGGTAAAGTGTATGGCAGGGTTATTATTGAAAGAATTAGAGGTAAGACAGAGAGTAGGATTGCAGATGAGCAAGGAGGCTTTAGAGTGGGTAGGGGATGTGTAGATCAAGTGTTTACAGTGAAGCATATATGTGAACAGTATTTAGATAAAGGTAGAGAAGTTTTTATTGCATTTATGGATTTAGAAAAGGCATATGATAGAGTGGATAGGGGAGCAATGTGGCAAATGTTGCAAGTGTATGGAATAGGTAGTAAGTTACTGAAGGCTGTAAAGAGTTTTTATGAGGATAGTGAGGCTCAGGTTAGGGTGTGTAGGAGAGGGAGATTACTTCCCGGTAAAAGTAGGTCTTAGACAGGGATGTGTAATGTCACCATGGTTGTTTAATATATTTATAGATGGGGTTGTAAAGAAGTAAATGCTAGGGTGTTGGGGAGAGGGGTGGGATTAAATTATGGAGAAATAAATGCAAAATGGGAGTTGACACAGTTACTTTTGCTGATGATACTGTGCTTATGGGAGATTCTAAAGAAAAGTTGCAAAGGTTAGTGGACGAGTTTGGGAGAGTGTGTAAAGGTAGAAAGTTAAAAGTGAACATAGATAAGAGTAAGGTGATGAGGGTATCAAACGATTTAAATAAAGAAAAATTGGATATCACATTGGAGAGAGGGATTATGGAAGAAGTAAATGTTTTCAGATATTTGGGAGTTGACGTGTCAGCGGATGGGTTTATGAAGGATGAGGTTAACCATAGAATTGATGAAGGAAAAAGGTGAGTGGTGCATTGAGGTATCTGTGGAGACAAAAACGTTATCCATGGAGGCAAAGAAGGGAATGTACGAAAGTATAGTGGTACCAACACTCTTATATGGGTGTGAAGCATGGGTTGCAAATGCTGCAGCGAGGAGGAGGCTGGAGGCAGTGGAGATGTCATGTCTAAGGGCAATGTGTGGTGTAAATATTATGCAGAAAATTCGGAATGTGGAAATTAGGAGAAGGTGTGGAGTTACTAAAAGTATTTGTCAGAGGGCTGAAGAGGGGTTGTTGAGGTGGTTTGGTCATTTAGAGAGAATGGATCAAAGTAGAATGACTTGGAGAGCGTATAAATCTGTAGAGGAAGGAAGGCGGGGTAGGGGTCGTCCTAGAAAAGGTTGGAGGAAGGGGTAAAGGAGGTTTTGTGGGCGAGGGGCTTGGACTTCCAGCAAGCATGTGTGAGCCTGTTAGATAGGAGTGAATGGAGACGAATGGTTTTTGGGACATGACGATCTGTTGGAGTGTGAGCAGGGTAACATTTTGTGAAGGGATTCAGGGAAACCAGTTAATTGATTTAGTTGGACTTGAGTCCTGAAATGGGAAGTACAATGCCTGCACTTTAAAGGAGGGTCTGAGATAGTGACAGCTGGGAGGGACTTTTCTCAGCTGTCGTATCTGAGCTCCTCTGCAAAGACAGTGATTATGTATGAGTGTGGTGAAAGTGTTGAATGATGATGAAATTATTTTCTTTTTGGGGATTTTCTTTCTTTTTGGGTCACCCTGCCTCGGTGGGAGACGGCCGACTTGTTGAAAAAAAAAAAAATATATATATATATATATGTGTGTGTGTGTGTGTGTGTGTGTGT
>WNWK01001643.1:232500-247500 GCA_009830355.1 Cherax destructor | reverse complement strand
CATTCTGGGCACGCGGCCCACTGCCGGGGAGCTGGACGAAGTATTTGACATGTAGCTCTGAGTTGTTATCTATGTTGTTTTACTCCCTATTGTATTCTTGTCAATGTATTTTGTCTTGAAATAAAGTTTATATATATGTCGTGCCGAATATGTAAAACTTGGGATTTTGGATTAAATAGCAACGCTCTTTTTGCCGAATAAGTCAAGCGAAAATTTGTGTATGCAATAATTTCGCAAAAATCATTCTGAACCTAACGAAAAAAATATATTTCATTGTGTTTGTTAATAAATTATTGTAAACTTATCTAATATAAATTTTCAGGATTAGGCTAATTTAAATTGCGCTTGTTATAATAAGGTAAGTTTTCTAAGGTTCTTTTGGTACAAAGTTATAAATTTTTACATTAACGTAAATTAAATTAATTTTAGAAAGGACTTAATTTTAAATGAGCTCTTGCTAATTGACCAGTTTTACCTATTCGGCACGACACACACACACGCACGCACACACACACACATTATATATATATATATATATATATATATATATATATATATATATATATATATATATATATATATATATATATGCAAAAAGATCACAGTAATCAGGTGATATCAAAATATGCAAGACAACCACTATGAAAAAATAGAGGAATTCCAAGCGCTTTCGTGACTATTCACATTATCAAGGATAATGTGAATAATGTGAATAATGTGAATAGTCACGAAAGCGCTTGAATTCTCATTTTTCATAGTGGTTCTACTTATATATATATATATATATATATATATATATATATATATATATATATATATATATATATATATATATATATATATATATATAATAAAAGAGAGAGAGAGAAGAGAGAGAGAGAGAGAGAGAGAGAGAGAGAGAGAGAGAGAGAGAGAGGGGGGCAATAGTGCCACGAAATTTTCCATTTTTTCCTTATCGCACAGTACGAGTAAATTATCATGCCATAATTTTCTGCAGTTTTCGTATTAGAAATGTATTTTCAACCCAAGTCACCTAAATAATTCTGCCTCCTTGGTTTTCGTAGACAGCCTGGCACTAGACAGAGTGAGTCTTCTGAAAGAAGCATTAATTCCGTCAACTATAAGCAAGATCATCTATTTAAACATTGTACACAAAAAAATATTGCAATCAGGCAAAGTGTTTATCGACAAGAGCCTGTACCACAAAGTAACACACACACACACATACAAACACACACACACACAAATGTGGTGTCTCTCGACAACTGCCTCTGACAAATAGTAATCACACACACACAACCACACACACACACACACACACACACACACACACACGCACATGGCGCAGGTAGAGTGACCCAGAAGCGGCCAGTGAAGAGGCGGGGCCAGGAGCTATGACTCGACCCCTGCAACCACAACTAGGTGAGTACAGCAGTAACTTACGATATGCATCCTGCCATTTGATCATAATTTATTTCGCCCAGAGAGTGAACATTCCTTGTCGATACACTGAACAAACTTCAACTCTCATATAATGAAAACTATAAAATATGAAAATTATGCAGAGTATTTCTTCATTTCCTATTTACCTGTGTGATTTTTTTTTAAATATTTACACTAAGTAATGAAACACTTACCCAGTGTGATGAATAATTCTGATGGAAAAAAAAAAAAAAAAAAAAAGTCCAAAAACTGATATATGGAAATTACAAAAAAAAAAAAAAAAACATTAACCACTTTACCTATGACAATGATTAAACTACAATTTCAGGATTAACACAAATGATAGAGTAAAATATAATTCTAACTTCAGTAACACATGTACTGAAGTGAAGTATGTAACTGACCTCTGCACAACGTCTTGGAAAAAACTGAATCAATGATATCGTTTTTCATTGCAAGTCTGAGTTCATTTAATACAAATATGAAACTACAAAATCTGTACTCTACGTTTACTTCCGTGACCGGAAGTGCAAGTGCCACCTCGACAAGCTTCCTCATGTCCAGGTGAGGATGTCTGTGCCACCACTTAAGAATGTCCTCATTTCTGTTTTATTCCAGTTCCTCATGAAAAACCCTCATCCAGTGTCTCACTTGCCTCCTTTCTCTTGACGGCAGCAGCAGACAGCATCTCATCAATTTCTTCTGGCTTGACCCCATCAGCACAGCAATCACCCATGCCTCTAAATGCTCAGTAATAACCCACATGTCGACAGAAACACAGGAGGCTGCTTGATCTGTATATTTCGACCCCCTCCTCGGATCTTCTACAGATCTGCTTAAGAAGATCCCAGAAGGGGGTCGAAATATAGAGATCATTCAACCTCTTGTGTTTCTATCTTCATTCAGAATTGACAAGTGTTCATTACCCTTTAAATATTCATACCTCTAAAGAGTTAAATCCAGCATGTGAGCCACCTCCGGAGGGCGACTGTGCTAGGAGCAGAAGGACTAAGTGAAGGGTGGATCGCACCGTCCGCTGTTCCAGCTCTCCTTGAACGGGACAGAGTTAGGAAAGAATTTAGGACGTGATACAATCACTACATACAGTATTAATGCAGTGTTTATACTTGCCTTTAGAGTAATGGTAGAGGGTTATTTCCTTCCTAACGGCCATTTATTTGTCATCCTACGTTTGATAATGGGGATATCACGTGTGATAATGAGGGTTATCACGTTTGATAATGGGGATATCACCAGATTTCACGTTGTCACCTGGTGTTACACAACACACCATGTCCACTGTCACCAGCTTCTCAGACAATTCACCAGTTACTGAAACTTGGTACCACAGTAATACGGTACGATCAATTTTTTGTTTGTATTTTTAGCATTTGAAAAAAGGTAGCCTAATGTACCTTAACTAAAATATCGCACCGTAATTTTGTAATGTACATATTTAAAAAAAAAAAGTGGGGGATTCCGTACTGTACCGTATGTACAGCACTGTACAGTACTGTACCGTACTGTACCATGCCGCACCGTCCTGGCGGTCTTGGTGTCAGGGTGAAGGTCGGTATGAGTGTTTTATGAGCGGTCAACCATCCAGGAGCCAACCCATGACCTGGTTCGTTCTCGTTCTCTCGTCCTTCTGTCCGTTTCCTTCCTTCGTTTTGTTCTTGTGTTTGTTTGCTTGTTCGTTCGTTCGATCTTTCGCTCTCTCTCTCTCTCTCTGTGTCTCTCTCTCTCTGTCTCTCCCTGTGTGTCTCTCTTCCTCTTCCTCTCTCTCTCCACCCTTCGTAAATTTCCTCTCATCCTATCTTCCTTCCCGCTTCTTATTATCTTTCCCTCTCCTCATCTTCCCTCTCACCATCGCCCTTCTTCCTCATTTATTTTTCAAGTTACACTCTCTCCCTTCTTTCCTCTCAGTGTGTTTATCTCTCTTCTCCCTCTCTCTCTCTGCAAACTTTCTCTTCCTATACGGCCTCTCTTACCTTTCCCATCCTTCACTTTTTCCTTGCTCTCTCCCTCATTCGTATTTTCTTCCCTCTTTTAACCTCTCCCTCTTTTCTTTCACTTTATCTTCCCGTTTTTTCAATTTCTCCTCTTTACTCTCCCCTTTCATTCTTTACTCACTTCTTCTCCAATTCTTTTTCCTTAGCCTTATTTTTCTTCATCTCTTCTCGCAATCGTTATCTTTCTCCTCGCCTTCTGGTTCTCTTTCTAGCCTTCTGGTTCTCCTCTTTACCCTTTGGTTCTGCCCCTTGCCCTCTGGTTCTCCTTTGATTCTACTCCTCGCTTTCTGGTTCTTCTCCTCGCCTCTGGTTCTCTCCGGCCTCTGGTTCTTTTCCTCGCCCTCTGAGTCTCCTCGCCCTCTGGTTCTCCTGGTGTAAGGGTCATCAGTACTCAGGTGCACGCTCGGTCCAGCCAATATGAGAATGAGTGAAAACCAGCAAGGATGCTGGTGGTTCTAGCCTGCAGCAGTGTAGAAGAGAGTGTACAAGAGTGAAGAAGAGTGTAGAAGAGAGTGTAGAAGAGTGTTGAAGAGAGTGTAGAAGAGAGTGTAGAAGAGTGTTGAAGAGAGTGTAGAAGAGAGTGTAGAAGAGTGTAGAAGAGAGTGTAGAAGAGTGTAGAAGAGTGTTGAAGAGTGTAGAAGAGAGTGTAGAAGAGTGTAGAAGAGAGTGTAGAAGAGTGTTGAGAGTGTAAAAGAGAGTGTAGAAGAGTGTACAAGAGTGTAGAAGAGAGTGTAGAGTGCAGAAGAATGAGGTGTGTAGAAGAGAGTGTAGAAACGAGCAAAGTGTAGAAGAGAACGTAGAAGACGATATAGAAAAGTTTGTAAAAGAGTGTTGAGCGTAGAAGAGAAAAATGTGGAATTTAGAATAGAGTGTAGAAGAGAAACTGAAAAGAATGTAGAAGAGTGAAGAAAAAGTGCAGACGAGCGTGTGGAGGAGAGTACAGGAATAGTGCAGAAGAATGCACGGAAGAGAATGTGAAAAGAGTGAAGAAGATGGTGCAGAAAGAGTGAATAAGAGAGCGAATAAGAGAGTAAATAAGAGTAAGTAGAAAAAGTGTGGGATGAAAAACGAAAGAAAATTTTATAAAAAAGAGTAAAAAGAAAGGGTAAGAGAGTAAAAAAAAAAGAATATCCTAAAAAGAAAGCAAAAAAAAGCAGCACACAGGAACACATTGCCTAAAAAAAAGTGTGTAGTGTACTTGAAAAAAAAGAATTTCAGACATTGCATAGAAAAGCGTAAAATAAGTGAACGAGAGCAGAGAAAATTGTAAAATATTGAAAAAGAAAGTGAAAGAGTGCAGAACAGAGTAATAATAGTGTAAGAGGAACAGAGTGAAATGAATGAAAGCAGAGGGAAAGGGCATAAAATTCATCCATTGGGACTTTGGTGTGAAAACAGAGCCCACATGGAGCATACATGAAGCCTACAGAGCCTACATAGGGCCTACATGGAAACTACACGGAGCCTAAATAGAATCTACATGGAACCTACATGGAGAATACACAGAGCGTACATAGGGCCTACATAGCGCATAGATGAAGCCTACATGGTGCCAACATAGGGCCTACATGGAAACTACATGAAGCCTACATAGAGCCTACATGGAACCTACATAGTGCTTACATAGAGCCTACATGGAACCTACATGAAACCTACATAGAGCCTACATGGAATCTACAGAGCCTACATGGAACCTACATAGAGCTTACGTTGGAGCGTCTATGGAACATACATAAATCCTACATAAAAGTTTCGTATTTTTCATTGTGAAGATATACAAATAACCAGCACGTAGAAGACAAACTCACGACGTTTCGGTTCGATATGAACCATAACTTAACCAGTCACACAGACTTGCGATTTTCTGTGTAGTGTTGTGATTCTTCCTCACGTAACTCCCACAATGCAAGGATAGCTAGTGATGTCTTTACCCTGTACATGAATGGTATTGTTACTCTTTTGGCTGCGTAACGTAAATAAAAGTCCTGGCTTCTACGGGGTAAACAGCCTCCCTAGTCTAAGGGCATTTATATTATTTAAAATAGAAAAAGAAACCACTCTAGGGCCAGCTTGTACCTTCACATTAAATGTGGAGACATTATTAACTTATTATAAGGACACAAAAACTCACCTATTCAATATATATATATATAGTAAACTTACATTTACAACATACTCTACATACATTACTACAAACGTGTACACCTTTACCAAGTACTCACATTAGGTCACTAGCACACTGCTATTAGTGAGTAAAACTATCATTTAGAAACAGGAAGGCTCCATGACAATCCCGTTTCTGCAGGATACTCAACCTGCAGGAGAGTACTAGTACTCTCTTAAAACTTAGACAGGCCTCTGCACACTAGGGCCTTACAGGTAAACATGAGAGCACTTAAACCAATAAAATAACCTGTGGTATAAACTTACAAAAAAAAAAAAAACTGTCCCTACAAAAACTAAACCGTCTTAGGACATCTTGCTTCAGCTACTTCTCTCCACTTACTGCCCCACAAACACCTCACTCGCCTCTCCTGGCCACCCTGACCAGGAATAATACGCGTCCTGTTTCAGAACAAATCCCGGAAACTGACATTATATATGGAGCGTTTTTTTATACAATTTCTCGACAACACACTGCGTAATAGTGTACAATACCGACAAGATGAAGAATTAGACACGTGTGAAACATCTGGGTATCTTTATCTGTAGACGTTTCGCCCTCCAGTGACTTTATCAATACAAATTCAAGGACATAATGTGAAGATTATAGAACTATATACAAAAGACGAGGTAATCAGTCCCTCAGCCTTGGAGTTCTTGAAGAGTACTGAAGTCTTGTAGTCTTCTAGACTACAGCACTTCTAGACTTCGTCTTTTGTATATAGTTCTACAATCTCATCATGTCCTTGAATTTCTATTTATAAAACCACTGGGTGGCGAAACGTCTGCATAAAAAGGTACCCAGATGTTGCACATGTGTCTAATTCTTCGTTTTAACAATGTTAACAGTAAGAGCATAAATAAACCTCAACCAGAAAATGACAGTTTTTAATTTCTAGAAAATAAACTAGCAGTTCACTCAGGAAAATTTCTTTAGAGTAAAACAAGAATCTTTATTTTTTTTTTTCGTAGATGGATTTTGACCACCAGAATAATGGATGTAAACAATGAACTTAAAGTCACTGAACAATGAGACAGTGATAGTTGGTGATTTTAATTAAAAATGGGAGGATACCAAAATTTTTATGATACCGCTAAACAGTTTTAGGCTGATACCGATACCATTAAAATTATGCGTTACCCAACCATACTGATATTCAGGCACACCCATTATTTTAATACCTTTAATATATACTGAAGCTATAATTTACCAATAATGCTTGGCAGAACTCTAGCATTAATTTACATTTTACAATACATACATCTTAACAACACCAAACAATTAGTATTTCTTGTGCAAATTGTTATTTTGAGAGAAATTAGCTACAACAGTGACCTAATCAACTCTTACTACTGAGTCGAGTCACGCCTGGTCGTAAGTAAATAACTACGCATATCTACCAATGGCGATGTAACGTTAAGTGTCATGAAGAAAATAGCTCAACTGTAAACAAACTTAATATTGTAAAATTCAATCTGATAATTAAAGGCCTCAGTGGGATACGGCCGGTTTGTTGGAAGAAAAAAATATAAGCAAAGATCCACCGAGTAGTTGAATACAATTACCTGAACTAGAAAGACCTATCAGGAGACCAAAGAGCTGTCAAACTTGCCAGCATAACTGAAGACAGTTTTGTGACAAAAGTTGCCAAGACGGCCACTCGTGATAACACTCCTGGAACTCGTTCTGCCCACAGATTGTAACCTTATTCAATTATGCAAAATAGGAGAGAAACTAGGAAGCAGTAAACACAGTAATATTAAATTCAATGTAAACACAAACTCTGGGATTGAAAATATTGTTAACAAGGTTCCCAACTACGGAGCAGGAAACTTTGATAATATGCATATGCATAATATGCATATATCAGTAAAGTGAACTGCATCGAACTACTTAATACAAACAATGTAAACGAAATGTGTAACAGATTAAAAAAATTATAAATATCGTAAGGAATAATAATATTCCAATAAAGAACGTAATAAAGATCAAACAAAGCTAGACTGAATGACAGAACTAGTTGAGATTATAAGCAAAAAATACAATGCATTTAAAAAAATATAAGCTGACAGGTAACCTCAACGACCATACTAACTACAGTCAGTCAGAGAAAGATAATAGTTATAAATGATAAATAGGAATTTGAAAGACAAATTACACACAACATCAAAGGAAACCCAATGAAAATTCTTTAAATATGGATATAAATTTTGAGTACAAAACACCAGGACCCTAATGACTCTCCAAAATGCACTAGTTAGACCACATATTGAATATACTGTCCAGTTTTGTTCGACAAATCACATAAATAGGATGAAAAAGATGTTCTTACCACCACTAAAAAAACACTTAACCTTTTCTCTCTTTGGAAACGTAGGATACAAGATCTGACTCAATCCTTTCAGATACTGAATAAATTTTTGTTACACTCAAACACGAAGAGGTAATTGAAGTGCATAATAATGAGTCAATAAATCGAAACAATAGAATAAAACTTCGAGGCAAGAGAAGCATCACAAACGTGTGTGTTTTGGGGGAAGGTAAACAGAATTATACCAGAAATGAACAAACTATCCACTGAAGCTGTAAGTGCCAAGACAATGCAGTCATTAGAGAACCAGCCAGGCAGCCACAGGATTCAACTAGATACAATGTTGTGGCAAACTGAAGTCAATGGATTTTTTTATTATTCAGCAACTAGAGTTGACAGTGAAGCCATCCAGGGTAGCAATGGAGGTTGTAGTAGCAACAACAGTGATGAGCGTCCACCTGTATCACAGTGTCCAGAAGTTGAACCAGTGATAAGTACAAGTAGAACCAGTGATAAGTACAAGTAGAACCAGTGATAACCAGAAGTAGAACCAGTGATAACCAGAAGTAGAACCAGTGATAAGTACAAGTAGAACCAGTGATAACCAGAAGTAGAACCAGTGATAAGTACAAGTAGAACCAGTGGTACACACATCTCTTTGAGTGACAGTGGAGCAAGACCAGAACAAACATAAATGTATACTAACAGTATACATGTATGATGCATCACAATAAACACTATGTTTTATTTATCAGCATAAACAGTATGACTGTATTTTATACTTATCAGAATAAACAATACTCATGAACTATCATTATACACAGAATTAATGCACGATTTATGAGTATAAACAGAATGTATGTATGTATGTATGTATGTATATGTATTAGAAGTATGTATAATATACCAGTGTAACCAGTATGCGTGCACGATTTATTAACAAACACAGTAATATATAAACATGGTTTATCAGTATATACAGCATGTATTATTACCAGAAAACAAAATGCATACATAGTATATATACACACACACACACACATATTATATATATATATATATATATATATATATATATATATATGATTAATCTGTTAAACAGAATGTTTATGCGGTTTAACCGTAAAACGGTATGATTTATCAGTATAAACAGCATTTTGGTATAATTTAACATTATAAACAAAATATTTAAATAATGCATCAGGATGTAACATAACATTTGTATGATTTACCAGTGTAAAGAGCATGTATGTATGAGATGAAGACAGCAAAATGGAGATCAGGAAGCTGGCTTAATTCCAGGTCTCGTGAAGACGGCTTGCTGGGGAGTAACTTGGATTAACAGGACTGTCCTGTCTTAGGGAAGCCTGGAAGGAACTCGGATCTCTCCTCCGTGTGGATGTATCTCTGTGTTATGTCTCAGGTATACACAAAGAGCGATTGTATATACGTAGAGTGAGAGTATATATGAAAATGGTAAGAGTATACATGTCGGGTGAGAATATGCATGTATGATAAGAGTACGGAAGTACGGTGAGAATATAGATTTAGGATGAAAAATATAGTTTTCAGGTGTAAAATACAAATTAGCACCATTACATTATAGATATGTATGGTGAAAATTTGCCACCGTGGTTTAGCCTATGTAAAAATTTTAGCACCTTTAAAACAGTGCATACCAAGCATAGTGAAATACCAACAGGTTTACTACATACATTGGTGCCATCATTAGTAAAAGTTAATCAAATAATTAATATTAATTTACTCGGTTTAAAATGATCTTAGAATTTATGAAAAAAAGGTAAACTTGTGAGTTCCTAATGATATTGGTAATATATATTATTACTGTACTTTAAGAAAATAAAAAAAGAATATGAAGTATGAAGAAGTGCTTATTTAGAACAATAGTTAAAATTCACAACCCTAATTTTTAAAGGAATGGACCAGTAAGCCAGCGGAATGCCTCGGTCAGATGACCAAAACCTCCAGCGGTCATTATATAACTAAGATCCGCGTCAGGAATCACTTGTCCTGTTTCGTGACAAACCTTACCTAACCTAAGAAGTGCTTAATAACAGCAGTTTTCTAGACAAGGAATTTGTGAATAAATAAGAGAGCAGTGAAAAAGAATGAACAAAGGTAAGGGACAGCTAGTGGAAGGTTTGACTAACTGTTGAATGAAAGGTTTCTCAAAGAGACAGAAGACAATAAAGCTGTATTGTGCACAGTAACTTTGAGGAAGCAATGCTAGAGTGCACAGCAGATGTTTGTGGTTATCGAAGGACGGGCGCGGAATGACTGATGTAAGGGTGAGGTACAAAGGGTAACAAGAAGGGAAAAGTTAAGCACAATCAAGATTTTTACACTAAAAACTGTTATACCGATGATAAAGTGGAGTGAAAAGAAGGTAGAACGAGAGGTGAGAGGGGAGAAAAGAAAAAGACAATGAGAGAATAGATGAGTTTTTATCAGCATATTTTGCTGAGAATAAAAAGCTCTGGAGAAAGTAATAACTTGAGAAAGCAGAGTTAAAAAACAGAACTTGTGTTTAATAATGAAAGAAGTGAGATGTTAAATGAGGTACTGGAAAGTTGTAGAGAATAAATTGGAGTATTATTTATTTTTATAATCCAGGAAGGTAGTGATATTTATGCCCTGGGCAGTGAAGAATAAGATCTGGTAAGAGAGGGGCTGGAACCAGAGATGAGTGTGAAGGAGGTGAGTGAAGCAGTGGGGAGGATGAAAGGGTAAAGCAGCTGAGACAAATGGGATTAACACTGAGACGTTGTAAGCCTGTGAGGATTTAGTTTTGGAGATGCTGGCTTATATATTTAATATATGCATGCATCAAGGAAATACGTCTTGGCAATGACGGATAATATGCAGAGTTTCTTTGCACTAGGCCAATAGGCCTATTGCAAAGCCCATCTATTCTTATGTTCTTACGGGTTAAATTATAGTAGAATTATTATGGAAAGAGTTAGGAGTAAGAAGGAAAGTAAGATTGCAGAAGAACAAGGAAGATTTAGAAAATGTGGAGAGTTGAAAGTTAAGTGATTATATTATAGGATATAAGAGATCAGTAGTTATATAATAATTGGGAAATGTTTGTTTCAGTGATGGATTTAGAAAAAAAGCACATGAGTGGGTGGATATGGAAGCAATGTGGCAGATGTTGCAAATAGATTGAATATATGACAGGTTATTAAAAGCAGTAAAGAATTGTTAATTGGACGAGGTTCAGGTTAAAGAGTTGAAGAGAAAGGGAGAATATTTTCCAGCAAAAGTAGGCCTTAGGCTTGGATATGTGATGTCACCGTAATTGTTTGATATAGTTATAGATGGGGTTGTAACATAAGTGAATGCTAGAGTGTTGGGGAGAGGTGTGGGATTAAAATACAATGAATCTAAAATGAAGTTAGAGTTTTCACAGTTGCTCTTTGCTGATGGCAGTGCTTTTGGCAGACCGAAGAGAAGTTGTAGAGGTTGTTGGTGGCCATCATGGCCACGCTGTGGAGATTCATCTGTAAAAACTTACATTTGTGGTCACTGTGGTGGCCCATGCTAACATCCCTATGGTGTATAAATATAACTAGTTGGATGAATCTTATTGTAGCCAGCTGGCCAAGTGGCTTATAATTTGGCCTGGAGTTTTGCGACTCACTCGCCATGGGTTCTAACCCCACCTGTACCGCGGTTTGTTGGTGGAGTTTGGTGGGATGTGTGTGAGAAAAGAGCAATGTGACGAGAATAAGAAAAAAGTTTGGACAATGGCAGATAAAACATCAGAGTCGTGGGAGAATAGATTATTATTATTATTATTTCTACTATAAATTAGTTCCATCAAGTATTACAGTTTCAACGACTATAAATAATATAGTGTTACATGGATTAGTGGAATCTCCACCCTCAGTCCGCTACAAATAAACATCAAAAACGATACCTGGGAGACTATTTTTTTTTAATCATAGAGCTTAGGGAGTCGGAGTATCAAACCTGTCCTGGTTGCAAGGCTTAAGCTTGACCTGGCTCCACAGCGCAGTATCAAGGCTTGAGCTTGACCTGCCTCAACAGCGCAGCATCAAGGCTTAACCTTGATCTGGCTCCACAGTGCAGCATCAAGGCTTAACCTTGACCTGGCTCCACAGCGCAGCATCAAGGCTCAAGCTTGACCTGCCTCAACAGCACAGCCTCAAGGCTTAACCTTGACCTGGCTCCACAGCACAGCATCAAGGCTTAACCTTGACCTGGCTCCACAGCGCAGCATCAAGGCTTAAGCTTGACCTGGCTCAACAGCACAGCATCAAGGCTTAACCTTGACCTGGCTCAACAGCACAGCATCAAGGCTTAACCTTGACCTGGCTTCACAGCACAGCATCAAGGCTTAACCTTGACCTGGCTTCACAGCGCAGCATCAAGGCTTAACCTTGACCTGGTTCAACAGCACAGCCTCAAGGCTTAAGCTTGACCTGGCTCAACAGCACAGCCTCAAGGCTTAAGCTTGACCTGGCTCAACAGCACAGCATCAAGGCTTAACCTTGACCTGGCTCCACAGCGCAGCATCAAGGCTTAACCTTGACCTGGCTTCACAGCGCAGCATCAAGGCTTAACCTTGACCTGGCTCCACAGCACAGCATCAAGGCTTAACCTTGACCTGGCTTCACAGCGCAGCATCAAGGCTTAACCTTGACCTGGCTCCACAGCGCAGTATCAAGGCTTAAGCTTGACCTGGCTCCACAACACAGCATCAAGGAGCTTGACCTTGCTCGAAAATAATTATTTTGATCCTATATGAATATTAGGTAGTAGGTTGGTAGACAGCAACCGCACAGGGAGGTACTACCGTCCTGTGGTAGTAGGTTGGTAGACAGCAACCGCCCAGGGAGGTACTACCGTCTTGTGGTAGTAGGTTGGTAGACAACAACCACCCAGGGAGGTACTACCGTCCTGTGGTAGTAGGATGGTAGACAGCAACCGCCCAGGGAGGTACTACCGTCCTGTGGTAGTAGGTTGGTAGACAGCAACCACCCAGGGAGGTACTACCGTCCTGTCGTAGTAGGTTGGTAGACAGCAACCACCCAGGGAGGTACTACCGTCCTGTGGTAGTAGGTTGGTAGACAGCAACCGCCCAGGGAGGTACTACCGTCCTGTGGTAGTAGGATGGTAGACAGCAACCGCCCAGGGAGGTACTACCGTCCTGTGGTAGTAGGTTGGTAGACAGCAACCACCCAGGGAGGTACTACCGTCCTGTCGTAGTAGGTTGGTAGACAGCAACTACCCAGGGAGGTACTACCGTCCTGCCAAGTGAGTGTAAAACGGAAGCCTGTAATTGTTTTACATGATGGTAGGATTGCTGGTGTATTTTTTCTGTCTCATAAACACGCAGGTTAACACATATATCTTGCTACCTCTACTTAAATTTAGGTCACACTTCACATGCATGTACAAGCATATATATTTACACACTCATCTAGGTTTCCTTCCATTTTCTTAATAGTTCTTGTTCTTCTTTATTTCCTCTTATCTCCATGGAAAAGTGAAAAAGAATTCTTCCTCCTTAAGTCATGCGCGTCGTAAGAGGCGACTAAGATGCCTGGAGCAAGGGGCTAGTAACCCCTTCTCCCGTATACATTAGTAAACTTAAAAAAGAGAAACTTTCGTTTTTATTTTAAAGTCACCCTCTCTTATATGAATGGTTCGTTGAAAAAAATGAATATGAATCTGTGAGGAACACAGAGTTTGAAGTTGAAGTATTGACTATATGTACGTGAATGTGTGTGAGGTGAGAGAGAGAGAGAGAGAGAGAGAGAGAGAGAGAGAGAGAGAGAGAGAGAGAGAGAGAGTCTTTAAAATTGGTCCAATGAGAGGAAATTGGAGAGAGGGGGTGACTATTTGATAACGCTGCTAATGACAAATGGTGGAATCATTAAGGGTATTGTGTGTTTTGGTGCCAGTAATAGTGCCAGTTTGTCATGCTGGCCATTAACGATGAGAGAAATTTTGAAGGGAACAGCGCACAATCACACTTAAGTGTAAATACATGAGCTTTCCCTGACACCCACGCGTCTGTTCAGTGTGATTGTGTACTCACCTATTTGTACTCACCTATTTGTGGTTGCAGGGGTCAAGACATAGCGCCTGGCCCCGCCTCTTCACTCTGTGTGTATGTGTGTGTGTATGTGTGTGTGTATGTGTGTGTGTATGTGTGTATGTGTGTGTGTGTATGTGTGTGTGTGTATGTGTGTGTGTATGTGTGTATGTGTGTGTGTACTCACCTAATTGTACTCACCTAATTGTGGTTGCAGGGGTCGAGACTCAGCTCCTGGCCCCGCCTCTTCGCTGTCCGCTACTGGGTCTCTGCTCTCCCTGCTCCATGAGCTTTATCATACCTCGTCTTAAAACTTTGTATGGTTCCTGCCTCCACCATATCTTTCTCTAGACTATTCCACTTCCTGACTACTCTGTGGCTGAAGAAATGCTTCCTGACATCCCTTTGACTCATCTGAGTCTTCAGCTTCCAGTTGTGTCCCCTTGTTTCTGTGTTCCCTCTCTGGAACATCCTGTCACTGTCTACCTTGTCGATTCCCCGCAGTATTTTGTATGTCGTTATCATGTCCTCCTCTGACCTTTCTTTCCTCCAGTGTTATTAGTCCTATTTCCCTCAAGCTTTCTTCATAGGACAGACCCCTGAGTTGTGGAACTAACCTTGTCGCAAACCTTTGCACTTTCTCTAGTTTCTTTACGTGCTTGACCAGGTGTGGGTTTCAGACTGGTGCTGCATACTCTAGTATGGGCCTGACGTACACGGTGTACAGTGTCTTGAACGATTCCTTGTTAAGGTAACGGAACGCTAATCTTAGGTTTGCCAGTCGCCAGACGTGCTTGGCGTTATACTCACCCCAAGGTCTTTCTCCTTTGCCGAGGTTTGTAGCCTTTGTCCGCCTAGCCTGTACTCTGTCAGCGGTCTTCTTTGCCCTTCTCCGATCTTCATGACTTTGCATTTGGTGGGATTGAATTCGAGAAGCAAGTTGCTAGACCAGATGTCAAGCTTGTCCAGGTCTGTTTGAAGT